>PVIC010030336.1:0-21954 GCA_004025085.1 Thryonomys swinderianus
CAAGTTTCCTATAGAAATATTCCACTCTATAAAAGCTGTCCTACTTTCTAGAACTCATTTGCATCTACAGATGTTCATGCCAGAGAGAAGATCCGGAAATTGTCTATCTGTGATCTATTGATTTCACTTATTAGTATATCCTCCAGATGTCTCCATTTGCACCTAAATGGATCGATCTTGTCATTCTTTATGGCAGAGGGGTATTTATTTTTTAAGTAATATAAAATACTACTTTTAAGTTCCTGTTCTTCCATATAAATATGGGTTTGTCTGAGTTGGGAATTTATAGTGCTTCAAAATTCTGGTATATGCTTTACTGAAATCAGTAGGAAGATTATTTTTTCTATTAAAATTGCCTCTTTTTAAATATATACCTGTCCCACTTTAGATAATCATCTTCCCTTAGCATGTTTATCTTATTACTCTCTTTTGTGTCACATGCTGACAGCTTCAGTGGTAGAAAGAAAGCTTAATAAAATAAAAATTGGACGTTTGACAAGGGCATGCTTTTGAAGAGTGATACCAAGGTGACATAGAGTTCTTGAAGTTACACAGTGTTGAATACAGACATGTGAGGAGAATATTTTTCAGTAAATATATAGTAAAATCAAGATAGTGGTTGACTTGTTTTGATTACCAATCATGTCATTTGTAGGTTAAGTGTTCTTTTATTCAGTGAGTGGGATTTTACATATTCTGGTGATTAGATTACTTTTCAGTAGTATAATGGGTCAGCCAAACACTGTTGCCCAGGTTCTCAAATTTTAGTTTAAAAAAAATCCTGAATTAACCCAAACTCTTTTATGTAGTTCTCTGCGAACACTAACTTAAACATATTTTTGGTGAGCCACAAACATCAGTCCTTTATAAAATATTGCCAGATACATTATTTCATTTAATTATGTTATACTTGTTCATTAGGTATTTTGGGCTTTGTTTATCCTTAAAGCAGTTTAGGGAGATTGCTAGTTTTGACTGCCCTAGACTTTTATGGCTAAGTTTTTAGACTCGCTACTATTTTTACCCTGTGAATTAATCCTTTTGAAATCTTTTGATAGAGAAGAGCATTTCTACGTTGTGGACAGTCTACCTAAAGAATATATGTGAAGGGGGCCAGAGATTTAGCTTAGTGGTTCCAGCGGCTGCCTCTCAAACGCAAGGCCCTGAGTTTGATCCCGGTAACCACATACAATGCTGGGCATGGTGACTCACGCCCACCAGCAATCAATACCACATACCACAGTGCTGGGCCTGGTGGCTCATGCCTGTTGTCTCAGCACTCGGGAGGCAGAGACTGGAGGATTGCTGAGTTCCAGGCTTGCCTGGGCTACATAGTGAGTTGAGGGCCAGCCTGAACTACAAAGTGAGACCCTGTCTCAAAAAAAAAAAAAAAAAGAATATATGTGAAGGTCTTAATTTAATATTCTACTGACCAGCTCAGTAAATTTTCTGCATAGCCTAATTTTAAATGTTAGAATATGTAAAATGATTTATGTAGTAGTCTCTTATTTTTTTGGATTTTTTTTTTTTAACCAGAAATGGTCTTAATCATTGAATGTCAGAAGATATTAAAGTTAGATACAATGCCTACCCAATTGTTAAAATGTATCTTGTAGAACATGAAAGTACTCCATCTGAGTCTAGAGAGAAGTGTTCTTAGTGTTAATTTGATTACTGACACCCTCTTCTCCTTTAGGAATATGCTTCTGAAGGATGATATAAAATGAACCATAGTTTTACTAAGGAGGATTGACAAGGGCTGTCTTAAAAGAATATTTAAATGTGATAGGGACCGAGTGGGCTGACTACAGGTGAGCACTTACTTTGGGGTCCAGGGTAGGTGTCTTGAAATCACGACAAAAAGACAGATCCTGGGAAACAGTTTTAAAATAAGCATCAACCTCTAATGGTATGCCTTCTAAGTCATCTTTATTTGACTTTGAATTGCAGTTTTGTACATACGATTTACTTGTTAGTAGGAGAGAAAGGTATTCTGGAGCTTCACACAAACCTATAAGTGTAGGTCCTGAGTTTCAGTCTTTAAGCACTTACTCTTTAACACTTGCTTCTCTCTCTCTAGGAGGGGCTATCTGTAGGCAGCCTATGTGATTGAGGATAGAGCAGCAGCAGGAAGGAAGGAAGAAATATTAGAAATCAAGAATCCTGAATTCCCAAATAAGGAAGGTTTCCTGTTCTTACATTTAAATATGAGTTTGTCTGAGCTGGATATTTACAACGCTTCAGAATTCTAGGGTATGTTTTACTGAAATCATTAGGAAGATTATTTTTTTCTATTAAAATTCCTCTTTAACTGATAAAACTGGTACAGAGCATTCACAGTAAAATATGTGCTCTGGTTTTTAGTGTACATTACACTGTAATAAAGCAGTGAAGAAAATAATAATTTTGCAGTTGTATCATAGTTGAATGTTTTTTTTTAGATTTTGATTAGGAAACTAGAAATTTTAGAAGTTATGGGAAGTCTTATTAATTTAAGTGGATTATAATTGAGGGCATTTTATTTAAAAAAGGAATGAAAATGATAATTGAATTTTTGTATATTAGGAAACAATTTGTAATTTTTTAAAAACTAAAATTTTAAAAAGAATATATTTTTTTCTTTATTAGTTTTACATATGAATTTTTAAAACTCATTGCTTGGAAATTTACCCAGTTATTTTAGATAAACAAAGTATCTTTAGAGATTTCTGTATAAAATATATGCTGCATGTGAAGATGAAGTTTCCCTGGGAATGCCTTAAGATTAGTTCAGTTTAAACCATCTTTTAAAAATCTTTGCAAAACATTTTTATGCCATGTGATTATCACATGATATTTAATTGATGCTTTGGTAGCTGTTTATATAGTTTGTGTTAAAAGTTGCCTTCAAATTTCCCTATCGTATAGATAAAAATACGAAAAATGTACTTAATTTTTACAAATGTCTTGATTTCTGTGGAATGATTTTGTTATTTAATCTATAAAGACAACTGAAGATCATTGCATTTCCTGTTTCCTGTAAAATGCTTCGCCACAGTTTCTATATGATTAGAAATGGACAACATTGTTTTGTAGTGATAGCAAAGGGTTGTCTACAATTGTGGTATATTTTCTGACCTGTATTTTCCTACCTGGAGAAGGTAACTGAATTTTAAGAGTTTTTTCTATTGGCTGAGGTTGAGCCAAAATGAATTATTCTCTAATGTTAACTCAATTATCTTAGAAAATTGAGGTATGTGCAGATTGTGATAATATATATAGTAGTAGTTTTCTGATTACTACTTTTATCTATTTTTTGTTTGTAGTAGTGAATCCATTTCTTCAGGTGAACATTAGACAGATCCAAACCAGTTAAGCCTAAGAAAAAAGAGAATAAAAATCCTACCTAGGAGCCAAATTTTGGAACAATTAAAATGAAATTGCTCAGGTTAAAATTATATCACACCATGGATTGTAAAGGAAGAGAATGCCATTTAGGTGATGTCATCAGAGGAAATACAATACAAATAATGTATAATTTTAGTCATTGAATTAATGACAGCAAGTTTCTTGAACATAAAGGCTTTCTTTAGATTTTAAGTTGAAACAATAATTCCTCATAAGTTGTGAAGTTTGAAAATGCTAATAAAAATCATGAAAAAGTCATATCTCTCACTTGTGTATATACATACTTTTTATTAACCAAGGTTTTTGTTAGTATAAGGTGAAAGACCTTGTATAATAGTATATGCCACACATTATTCTTGGCATTGTTTGATTAATTTCCATAAAGACTTTATGGGTAAGTTTAGTTCCCATTTTCACAAATTAGATAATTGAGGCACAAAGAGTCTACTTTGCTCAAATTCAGACAAAAGACAAAATATAAAAGACAATAAAGAGCCTCTATGTAACTTAGTTTTTAAGCAAACTTTGAAGGGAATAAATTTGGATTTACTCTTCAGTCATTTTATGAATATTCTTGCAAACTTACCTTTCAAATAGAAGTAATTATTTTAGAACTTTGGCAAAAATAGAAAGGACTCAAATAATTTCACTTTTAAATATTCTTTAACATTATAAATGTGGTACTATAACCTCTCACCCAAGATAACAAATAGCATATGCTAGTCAAAAAACAGTAATCACATACAGTTAGAATGTCGAGTTAGAATGCTGTGGACTTTCTTAGGGTTCTTCAGGGCAAGTACTAGCATACCAAATATTTCGTATTTGGAAGTAGCTGAGCTATGCCAGTGTGAACTAACATTAAAGTCAGATCGCATTTCCTATTTTCCTATCAAGGTATGGTTACTTAATAGAAAAAGAGATGTATTCTTGATTTTACTCATGTAAAAGAAAATATGAACTATATAATGTCATACCATGTTGTTAAGAATTACTAATATGAACCTAAGATTTATAATTTAGAAAATTTAAGACCAGCATATGAATTGTAATATTAAAAAGATAGATACACATGTATCTGGCCTGTAAAAGCATATGCTGAGAGGATATATAAGGGATGTTATGTAAAGATACCCTCTGAGTGGCCAAGTGGAGGTAGAGGAATGCTTCATTTTTCACTATCTTTTGAAAAATATTTTTATTTAGGACACAGCTGTCTAGTCACAGTAATTAATTTGCAGGGAAAATATTAAGTCGTAGACATAAAATCTGTAAATGACTGTATCCAAGCCATTCCTTTTGCAGCTGATTTAGACCTCCCCAAGCTTTAGCTTTACAGTCTGTTTTACATCACAGAGCAGTGGATTTCAGCCCTACTTTCACTATACCCGTAGTTTTCAGTGGGGTAGCAGGACTTAATGGGTTATTAAAAACAGAGATAGATACTAGCTCTCTTGTTCATCATCGTATTCCAGCTATCTGACATACTGTAGGTATTGAGTAAATATTTGAGTGAATGAAACAAATTTAAGTTGTTTATTCTGTGGCATGAAACAGGCCAAGAATATTTCATCTTCTTTATATTTGACAGAAAAAGTATTTTTCTGTTTCTTTGGAAAACTTATAACAGTGTTTATTATACTTTACTGTGATATGTCCTAAGCAAACATTTGTAAAGATGTGATATGTTAATCATTTTTCAGGTACTGGCTTCATGTCCAATTGACCGAAAACCTTTTCAGGCAGTGTTTAAATTCAGTGCTTCAGAAGGTTGTATTAAGGTGAGTCTTTTCTTACTTTGCGGCATGAAATGTGTAGAGTTAACTGAGGCTCTTTTGCTTTGACAGATTTCCAGTTTGTGTATATATGAAAAATTGTTCATCTTTAGGCTTAGTGTAATACATTGTCTTTCAGCATGACAAGCTCAGACCTTTCAACAAAGGTGTGGGAATCCACTTTGTGCCCTAAAGAGGACTTCTGAGGTGGTTATTTTATGATGTTCCACGTTTCTCAAAAGCAGAGATTTCAAATGTATTAGATTTCTGGTGCTCTAGAAGTTACCATTTAATTACAGAATACTTAAATTTTTACTTCCTGTATTTCAAAAACATTTATTAGATGAATGGCACTTTAAATGCATTTCCAGTGGAAAAATGTTCAGGGTGTTAATGACTGGCCTCCCTCAAACATACAAGCCTGAAAAACCTGAAAACTTCTAAGCATGGTGGTGTATGCCTTTGATCATAGTACTTGGGAGGGTGCGACAGGAAGATTGCCATGAGTTTGGGGCTATCTTGTGCTGCATAATGAGAGTCTGCATGCTCTCACATTGTCTAGATTAGTGCTGTCCAATAGAAGTGGACTAGAAACTGATGTGTAAACATTGAAGTATGCACATTAAAAGGGAACAATTGAAATAAATTTTAATGATACATTTTACTTAATGGAACATATATAACATGTAAAGAAATTTTTTTATTGATTTTTTTTGGTACCAGGGATCAAACCCACAGTCTTGGCATTTGTAAGGGGGCAGCGGCACCACTGAACTGAATTACTAGCTAACATGTAAAGAAGAATTATTACTAAGATACTTAACATTCTTTTTTAAGCTATAGTGAGCCTTTGAAATCCCATGTATTAGCATAACACATCTTCATTCAGAGAAGCCACATTATACACATTCAGCAGCTGCATGTGACTAGTGACTATCAATGTGACTATCAATGTTATCAGTGTAGATATAGGTTATCTAAGAGCTTTCTTTCTGCCTTCCTTTTTTTTTTTTTTGAGACAGGGTCTTGTTTTGTAGTTCAGGCTGGCCCTGAGCTCACTTTGTATCCCAGGCATGGCTTTCCTATTTTTATAGCCTCTACTTAACTGATTAATGTTCTACATCACTACTAAAATTAATATTCCTGGAAAAAAAACACAAATTTGATCATTTCACTCACTTATTTTAAAAATTACTTTTTCCTCTGATGCCTATGGAATTATTTTCTTGTTCAAAGACTTTTACAGCCTGGTCCTAATACATTTTACCATCTTCATATTATGCTTTCTTTCCTAATCTGGATTGGCTTGTTACTGTTTCTAAAACTCTGCCATTTCCTGCATCTAAGTGTTTTTTTTATCTTTGGTGTTTCCCATTCATTTTTAAAAATTTAAGTTTTGAATCATTTACTCAGTCATTTCTTATATCCTCTGAGTTAATTTCTCAGTTCTTCATGTACACAAATTTACAAATTTCTGCTTTGGATAGTTTCTTTATTTTTCTCAGTGGGATTGAACACTGGCCTTGTGCATGCTAAGCACCTGCTTTTTCCCTGAATTACACTTAGAACCCCTTGTTTTGTTTATGTGGCAATATTTCTCACTATTTTTTTTTTCTCAGAGGTTAGCATACTTACTGGGTTTATAAGGAACAATTAAAAATTTACTGTTTGTGAATTTGGTAGGGGAAAGTAATGAGGGGAAAGAATAAATATGATTTGAAAAGAAAAAGAAAGCACATGTATATAGTGGGTGGGAGATTATGGGGTGGGTTGGGATATGGGTAAAAATGAGAATTAACTCATGACATTTACTGGTACAAATTCCCCAATGTTGAGTGTGATTGTGAGCTATATGTAAAATGTACCAATAAAGAATTCAATTAAGGAATTTGGTGTGGGAACATAATGAGGGGAAGGAATAAATATGATTCGGAAAAAAATAAGAGTATGTGTATAGGGGGTAGGGAGGAGGTGGGTGGGCAGGGATGTGGGTAAAAATGAGAATTGACCTGTGTCACATATTGGTACAAATTCCCCAAAGTTGTGTGTGATTGTGAGCTATGTATATAATGTACCAATGAAGTTTACTAAATAATGCAAAAAAAAATTCTAGACATTTAAAAAAAAAGAATTCAATTAAAAAAAGTTAACAGTTTATGATGCTGGGTTATCACTCTAAGTAGATGATTTTGTTTTTCTCATAGGTTCAAGTAAAAAGACAATTGAGAGATGCGAAAGACAAGAAAATTGAAAGCTCTCTTAAGAAACAGCTATCCTGTCCTGGAAGATATGAAGGTTTTATAAGGTTAGTGATTAATAGAAGTGGTGTCCACATAAGTAAAAGTAGAACTAAACCAGTACAAAAAAAATACTATGCTTTAAATGCATTTATTTCTTTGAGAGCACACACTTAAGGATCAGCTAAAGTCCTAGAATATAATTTTAGTTCTATATTTGGTGAAAAGTTATTTTAAATTTTTCTTTAGGTTTTGCTTCCTTACTCTACTATAGACCAAAACTTTTGTAAAAATACAAATATTACAGAAACATACATTTTTGTTGAAATTTCTGATTGCTTACTCTTATTTCATACCTGTCACAAGCCAGTTACAAACAGTTAATGGATAAGCTTTTGGTGTCCAGATCACACTTTGAGTGACACTGATCTGGACAAAAAAGAGCAGTGAAATATTCAAGTGTTCTTCATGAAGCACTTAAGGTTGAAACTACTTCATACTTGCTTCCTCATGTTTTAGCAGGCACTTACTATAACAAGTGTTTATGGTTTAAAATTTTAAAACATATTTGGATTTGTTTAATTGCTTTTGTTAATCATTGCTGTATTTTACCATTAATGTCTAGAGTTTAATACATATGTAACATTTTCTGAACTAAATTGAATGTGAGTAATACATTGGAAATTAATAAAAGATCACTTTATTAATATAAGCTTTTTTCTTTTTATTTATTTGTTTATTTGTTTGTTTATTTGTTTGTTTGTTTGTTTATTTATTTATTTATTTTTTGCTTTTTGGAGACAGGGTCTCGCTTTGTAGCTCAGGCTGGCCCTGAGCTCACTATGGTGCCCAGGCAAGCCACCGCGAACTCAGCAATCCTCCTGTCTCTGCCTCCCGAGTGCTGGGATTACAGGCGTGAGCCACCACGCCCAGCATTATATGTGGTAACTGGGGATCGAACTCAGGTCCTTGCGCTTGCGAGGCAGGCGCCGGAACCAGTGAGCTAACCCTCTGGCCCTTTCTTTTTAATTTTATTGGCACAATTTAGATGTACATAGTGATCACATTCATCATAGGGAATTTGTGCCTTTACATGATGTATCTTGGTTCCTTTCTTTTTTTCCCATTCCCCTTCCAACACCACTTCCTTTCCTTATTTACCAAAGCTGTTCCTATTTTTTCCTTCTATTCTCTTTTTTCTTTTTTTCATCCTTTCTAGCTCTTTTTTCTTCTTTTCTAATTACTTCTTTTCTAGTCCCGGTCTGCCCCCCCCCCCCAACTAGGGATTGAATTCAGGACCTTATACTTGCCAGGCAGGGACAGCCCCATTGACATATATCCCTAGCACTTAGTTCTCCCTTTCTATTGAATGATTTTTTTTTCTTATTTCACACTGTCTGTTATGCATTTTGATCTCTATTTAAATTTTCAATTTCTTATACCAGAGAGACAGTGTGATATTTACATACGTGTGCCTAGTTTTAAGAATATATATTTGTTCTAATAGAGAATGATATTAAGAATGAAAGCTTTGGCAGTGCCGAGCTATAATCCCAGCACTCATGAAAATGGGGACAGGAGGATTTCCATTGAGTTCAAGATCATAGCTGAAGTGTATAACTAAACCTTGTTTCAAAAATCAAACAGAGGGAAGGTTCTGGAATCAGATTGCTTCTGTTTGAATTATTCTGCCACTGCCTACAGAATTAACTGAGATTGTCAATCTCTTTCTAATTTAGCTCCAGAGAAAATGGAAATAATACCTTATTGGGTTATGTAGTCATGGGAGGGAATAACAAAGTTAATGTGCTTAAGCTGTTTAGAAAAATTTTGAAATACATATTGTCACATAACATCTGTTACATATGCTGTATGATATAAATGTAAACTTGTATGTATACACATTTATGTAAATTATGTACTTGTCTATTACTTTAACAAATACTTTAAATAATGAAATCAAAAAGAGAAAAGGTTTGGGCTGGAGGGTTAGCTCAGTGGTTCTGGCACCTGCCTCTCAAGCACAAGGTCCTGAGTTTGATCCCCAGTAACCACATACAATGCTGGGTGTGGAGATTCACGCCCACCAGCAATCAATACCACATACCACAGTGCTGGGTGTGATGGCTCACGCCTGTCATCCCAGCACTCGGGAGGCAGAGGCAGGAGGATTGCTGAGTGTGAGGCTTGCCTGGGCTACATAGTGAGCTCAGAGCCAGCCTGAACTACAAAGCGAGACCCTGTCTCAATAAAAAAAAGAAAAGCTTTGTTTGGTTTCCCATTTTTGGAGAGTTCTGTCCGTGCATGACTGCTCAGCCCTTTGTTTTTTGTTTTGTTTTGTTTTTTTCTTTATTGATACATTTTAGGAGTACATTATGATTGCATTTATCATAGAGAATTTATACCTGTACATGATGTATTTTGATTCTTATTTCTTTCTTACTGCCTAACTGCCTGCCTTCTTCTCTCCTCCCTCACTTCCTTCTCCCTCCCTACCTCTCTCCTTTCTTCTTTCCTTCCTGTAAGGAAAGAACCCAGGGCCTGATGCATGCCAGGCAAGAGCTCTACCAGTAAGCTCTATCCCCACCCTTAATTTAAATGTATTTTAATTTGACATTTATATATGTATTTTTTCTCAAGTGTATTTAGAGCTGTACCAAAGTTATATTTTTAGTCAGTATATTATCACATTAATAATTTGATCTGTAGCTGTGGTTCCAGCGCCTGCCTCACAAGCGCAAGGTTCTAAGTTCGATCCCAATAACCACATACAATGCTGGGCGTGGTGACTCACGCCCACCAGCAATCAATACCACATATAACAATGCTGGGTGTGGTGGCTCATGCATATCATCCCAGCACTTGGGAGGCAGAGGCAGGAGGATTGCTGAGTTCCAGGCTTGCCTGTGCTACATAGTGAGCTGAGGGCCAGCCTGAACTACAAAGCGAGACCCTGTCTCAAAAAAAAAAATTACTTAAGGCAGTATTTTTATTTACTAAACAGTTGATGGTTGTCTGAGATTTATAGGACCTGCCAATAAACTCCTTAAATCTTTGGAGTAATTTTGGACTTCTTTGAAAATGTGAAGAAAACTACAGATTCCTTATTTTTAAAAAATAAACATTTATAGATAAAACTTTATATATGATTTTAGGGTACTCATGGAATATAAAAGCCTACTCATGAGTCCCGGAATTAATAGCATTAGAGTGGATTTTATAATTATTTCTGAATCAGATTTGACTGTTGCATTTAGTTTGCATAGTAATAATACTACTGGTAGTGGGAGTAGTACGATTTTCTTCTCTAATGTGGTCTTGGGAATTGAACTCATGGCCTTGCACATGTCAAACAATTGCCCAGCCACTGAGCTGTGTCTATAGACTAGTAACTTCATCCTAACTCCTACCAGTGACTGTGACAGCGTCATGGATGGGTATTTTTGTGTACTCATGGAATTACCTGATTCTCTGAGGGTGTAGCAATCATCACTGCATGACTTGTGAGGCCCATGTATTATTTTGGGGAGCAGAGTCTTGCTAGACAGTTTATTCTAGCATCGAGCTCATTCTGTAGCCCAGGCTAGCCTCAGAGTTGTGATCCTTGTGCCTCAGTGTCCCAAGTGCTGGGATCACAGTTGTGTGCCACCACAGCTGGCACAAGGGCCATACCTTAGTTGAGTGTGAATCACAACTGAGGTAGTCCACATGTCTTAACTACTTTTTCTTAGATTTATCATAGAGGACGGCATAGGGAAATAATACATGCAAAATAATAATTTGCATGAGCCCACTAAGTGATATTCAAAGTGCAAACCTCTACCAGTTGGATATTCACAGTATCATCTATTCAGCATGGCTCAACTTCCAGTCATTATTATGCCACAAGACAGTTGTTTAAATACTGAGATGATACTATTCATTATGTATAAAAATGTAGCTTGGCATTCTGGAATCTTATATCTGAGATAAGATATCAGAATACAGTTTATTTAAAACATTTACCCAGACTTCAAGGGTGGTTAATAAAATTAATGTATAATTGATTTCATTTTTGTGAACAGTGAATTAAAGTACTAAAGTGATGGTTTTCTCTTAAATCTTTCAAATCTTTATTGATATTTGCAGAAAAAAGGCTATCATAAGAGAAGATCTGTTAAGTACAAGATTTTATGGCTTGACACTGATACATAGTAAGTGATTTTTTTGCTTCTATTTTTGTTGTTTTTAAATTAATGCTTGTGCCAAAGTTTTCATGAGTACTTTTTTGGAGTGGAAAACAGTTGAGCATAGAACTGTACATTGTGTTACATCCTATATAAGCTTTGCTTTCATGGAGTTGTTTATATTGTTCCCTTCTTGGTTTTTTTCTTTGTATAGGTTGGAGGAAGGGGAACACAGGGAAAGCGGGGTGTGTGTGTGTGTGTGTGTGTGTGTGTGTGTGTGTGTGTGTGTAGAAAAGAGCATTTCTCAATGATTTGGTACTTAGCAACCTACATAGTAGTCTTAATACCACTAATTAACACTGATATCTTTAGTGAAAAATAGTAAAATATTTTTCTGGATTAATAAATGTAAACAATAGCGAGGGTAGTCAGGAAATTTGCAGTTACTGGATGCAGTTGTGGCTTGGCTTTAGCCATACTTTTTTTTTTTTTTTTTTTTTTTTTCTTTTTGGAGACAGGGTCTTGCTTTGTAGTTCAGGCTGGCCCTGAGCTCACTATGGTGCCCAGGCAAGCCACTGCGAACTCAGCAATCCTCCTGTCTCTGCCTCCCGAGTGCTGGGATTACAGGCGTGAGCCACCACGCCCAGCATTATATGTGGTTACCGGGGATTGAACTCAGGTCCTTGCGCTTGCAAGGCAGGCGCCGGAACCACTGAGCTAACCCTCCGGCCCCTAGCCATACTTTTTATTTGAAATTTTGTTTGGAAATAAAAAGCACCTCTTAACATATTTACCAAAGCAGTTGAATATTCCTGTCTTTTGTTTGTGTTTAGTTCATAATTCTCCAAGAAGGCTTTGTAGCAGGGCTTGAGTAAGAAGACATCATATGCAGTTTTGACTCCTCCTTTGGGTTTAGCCTGTTTAGTCCATTCTAGAGAGCACTTCCCTTGTAAATTGTTTATGTCCAAGGACGTGGACATTTATTTTCTAGAGGAGCCAAGTGAATTGATTCTGATGAATTACCAGTGGCTTCACAGAAAGAGACAATCAGGCATAAGGAAATAACATAACTGAATGTCTTTCCTGACCCCAATCAAAAGAAGACTTACTAATTTATAGGATGTACAGACACAGAAATGAATAAGCGACGTTAAGCGGTGCATTTAACAAAATACAGACCACAAAATATGGTGCCTGACTTCATCAGCAAATTCCAAGTTTAAAAAGTGGAGGAGAGGGTTCTGTAAATTTAAAGCAACATTCAGCCAATCACAATGTGTGGATCTTATTTGGATTCTTGTTCTCATGTACTATAAAAAGATTGTAAAAAAATATAATTTCGTAATACATTGTGTAAAATTGAATGAACTTTCATATTAAGGAATTAGTATTGAGGGGTTGTGTTTTGCTTTTACATTGTGATAATGGTATGAAGGATACATTTTCCTAAAGAGCAGTTTCTTAAAATTTGTTAAACATTAAAATATTCACAAAATGGTATGATGCCCAGGATTTGTATGAAAATGAAAGTGAAAACGTAACACATAAAATTAACCATGGATTAACAAATCTAGAGGTTTATATATGGTTATGTGAGTTTTTACCATGATAGCTTCTTTACTTTTGTATTTGAAATTTTCTCTGATTAGAGAGAGTAATAAGACTGGAGGTATCGCCGCAGGTAGAGTACTTGCTTAGCATGTGTGTGGCCTTGGGTTTGATCCCAGGAGCACAAAACAATGACAGAAGCAAACATACTATTAGAATGTAACTGTCCAGGGTGGGGGATTTAGCTCAGTGGTTCTGGTGTCTGCCTGGCAAGCACAAGGTCCCAAATTTCAACCCTGGTACCACAAACCACAATGCAGGCGTGGCTCATGCCCACTAGCAGTCAGTCCCAGCACTTGGAAGGCAGAGGGAGGAGGATTGCTGAGTTCAAGGCTTTCCTGGGCTACATAGTGAGCTCAGGGCCAGCCTGAACTACAAAAGGAGACCCTGTCTCAAAAAAAAAAAAATGCTTTCAGGAATTTCTTGATGTTGTACTTAAATAGACACACTAGGTCCATTTAATTATATGCTATTTTATTGTTTAACTGATTTTAATAACGTGACATAGAACCCCTAGAATTTATTTAGTCCTTATGCAAAATACATAGATGAATACTGTCGTCTTTTAAAAATGTAAAATAAATGAGACACGTGAAAATAGGCTAGTTTCCACTAAACAGATCACAGTATTCCATTCCATGTCATTTATAGGCAAATTATCATTTTAAACATTGTTCAAGTTTATTAAGCAAATTAAAAAGATATTATAAAGTGTTTGATCAGCTGCGAGGTTCGTGGTGCTGCTGGCTTTTGCATATAACTGAACTTTTAGTTCTGCCAGCACTACCTTGAACTGTTTCTGCTCTGGATACTAAGGAGTCAGTTTCTTCTTGCAAATTTTTCTTGGACTTCTCTAACATTTCTTGCATTTCTTCTTGAGAGTGGCCAATGAAAATGTCATCAGTTTGATCATCATTCAGCTGTCGTCATTTCTGACTGTGATGTCAATAACAAGCATCGTCTAAATTCTGCAGTTGCTTTTGACTTGTGTCTTTCTTTATTCTGTGATTCTACTCATATTCCATGCAATCTGTTTATCTTTTGTTGCTCTTCAAAAGCAACATGGATATCCTCTGTAGCTGCCTTCTTCATGGTTTGATTGGGTCTTTATTGACTTTGAAATCAGGCAAACTGCAGTGCCTGACAAGTGCTAGGTGTTAACCTCAATGCCTGTGTTGACCTGGTTTGTCTCATACAAAAGGATGTTTTTGTGAAGTGTCTTTGAAGGGTTCCTGTCTCCTGAAATGTATTTGGGATATAATGAATTAAATAAGGCACACTTCCACTTAACCATGGCAGATTGAATTCCTGTTTAATTCTGATTCTTTCCAGTATTCTACTAAAATGACAAAAAAGGAAAATTTTAAGCCACACAGACACAGAGAACTAGAGAGGGGAGAAGACAGTATGAGAACAGCACACTTTTATGTCCCAAGAGTAGAAACTTGAAGTAATTTTGCGAGGGGATACAAAACACAGACCTGTCCTGCAGACAGTGGAGTGAAGAATCATGTCAGTTCGAGTGTGGTAAAACAGTGGTGGCAAACCTGTGTCACAGTGCCTGTTTGTCCAATGGAAAGCTCTGGAAAGGTTTGCCCTTGCTGCCCTAGAACTTTATGGCATCTCTGGTTTAAAGCCCTCTGTTACTTCTCAAGGCAGGTAGAAGGTGGTGCTAAAGGAACAGAACTGGGCTGGGGATTTAGCTCAGTAGTTCTAGCACCTGCCTTGCAAGTGCAAGGGTTACAGGTTCAATTCCTGGTACCAGAGAAACAAAAAAAGAAAACCAGAATTGGTTAACATTCTGTAGAGGAGCAGGTTTCTGTCTGAACAGGCTTCTGTAGAAGAGGCTGGAGATTATTCTCTAGGGTTAGGTTTGAATAGTCTGAGTCTTCATACAAAGAAGACAGTGAAACAGCAGAACTGAGAGGGGGAAGTTAAATTTTATGGCCAGACTTCTATTCTTCTGTACAGGATCATTTTCCACTGAGTGTTATTTCTTTCATTCCTCAAAGTAGGAAAGAGGAAGCATGTTCTGGAGAACTGATTTGCCCCATAGACTTAGAGATTTGGTTGGTATTTGGGAATAACCCCAGTATTTTGGAAGGCTGCAGCAGGAGGATTTGAATTTGAGGCCTACCTGGACAGGTGTGTGTTCACGGCTATCCTGAGCTGCATAGCAAGACCCCAACTTAATCAACTGAAAGAAAAAATTATAAAGAATAAAGTGGTATAAAGACAATTATGAGATCTTTTTTAGTTCTGGACAATGTTTACATTTCACTGATATAATCAATTGAGGAATAATTTGAGATTGAGAAAATGAATTTCAGCCCAAGGAAAAGATAAAGAGATCCATGCAGATTATGGCAGGGAACAGCCTAGAATGACTGTTGAAGAGCAGCTTTGAGCATTAAAAGTTCAGATGATAGCAATATTAAAGGAAGATTATTTCTAAGAGAATAGGGAACAAACCTGATGGATAAGTTGATAGAGTATAATAAGAAGAGATCTACAGTACTCTGGGAGGTTGAGGCAGGAGGATCACAGGTTGCAGTTCAGCGATTTAGCAACACCGTCTCAAAATAAAAGACAAATGTTAAGTGTTGAGACTGTAGTTCAGTATGAAGGCCTGTGTTCAGTCCCAAATGCAGGATGAGGGTGGGGAGAGCTATACTTCTGTTGTAGAATTACCTAAATTAATGGTAGATACATAGAAAAGGGGAATAGGGAAAATGAAGCTATTAATTAGCTTTAGGTAAAGGCGTTGTATAAGAAAAATGGCCATGGGTTAGCTTTTACTAGTGGTGGAGTTTTAATGTTGTGTTGATACATTCAGATAGTGAATGTTGCAAAGAGGATGGATATGGCAGTGGTAAAGAGAAAACTCCTTTGTTGTCCATTAAACAAAAACAATCAATAGGTAGGTGATGCCTGACCACAATGCCCTTACTGTCCAAGGCCAAGGTAGGAAGATTGCAGTTTTTTTTTTTTTGAGACAGGATCTCACTTTGTAGTTCAGGCTGTCCCGAACTCATGGTGTACCACAGGCCAGTCTCAAACTCAGCAGTTCTCCTGCCTCTGCCTCCTGATTACAGGAGGTATTACAGGTGCTGGTATTACAGGTGCTGGTATTACAGCTGTGAATGGCTATGCACAGCATTGTGGTATGTGGTTGTCAGGATAGGGTAAGATTTCAGGAAAATGGGCTGGAGTGCTGGGATTACAGGTGTAAGCCACCATGCCCAGCATTGTGTATGGTTACCAGGCAGACAGCTGAGCTAAATCCCCGGCCTCCATCAATGCATGTTTGAAAATAAAACATAGGCAGTGCCCTGTGTACTGTTCTGTACCATACCCTGCTGTTCTGTGTCAACATCGTGGTTTCTTAATGGTGCCATTAATAGCTTTCCCCCATCTCTGTTATCTTCCCTTACAGCCCTCCCCTATCGCCATCTTCTTGTCTAATCATGGTCTCCCTCCTTCATATCTTCTCTGTTTGGTTCCACATACTAGAGAAAACATGGCAGGTGTCTTTTTGAGCCCAGTTTATTTTACAATATGATGACTTTATATCTGTTTACTTGCAAATGACATAACTTCATTCTCTGTGGCAGAATTATACTCCGCTGTTTTTCTCTATCACAATTTCTTTCTCCATTCTTTCACTGAAGACTAGGTTGGTTCCGTGTCTGGACTGTTAGGAATTATGCTATAATTTTGGTATCCCTATAAAATGCTGACTTCAGTTCCTTGGGGTATATACCAAGGAGTGGTATAGCTAGGTCTTGTTCCTATTTTTGTTGTTTGTGGAATTTCTGTATAGTTTCTATAATGTCGGTACCATTTACATTTCTACCAGCATTGTAGGAGGAGGGTTCCTTTTTTCTCCCAACATCCTCAACAGCATTTGTTGTTTCTTATATTCTTTTTTTTTTTTTTTTCTTGAGACACTGTCTCGCTTTGTAGTTCAGGCTGACCCTGAGCTCATTATGTAGCCCAGGCAAGCCTTGAACTCAGCAATCCTCCTGTCTCTGCCTCCCGAATGCTGAGATTGCAGGCCACCATGCCCGCCCAGCACTATGGTATGAGGTATTGATTGCTGGTGGGCGTGAGTCACCACGCCCAGCATTGTATGTGGCTATAGGGATCGAACTCAGGACCTTGTGCTTGCGAGGCAGGCGCCAGAACCACTGAGCTAAATCTCCAGCCCTGTTGTTTTTTATATTCTTGATGATAGCTATTCTGACTTTGGTGAGATGGAATCTCACTGTAGTTTTAATTTGCATTTCTGTAACAAACTGAGTCTGGCAGAAGCTCCATGACTCACAGAAGTGTCTGATGAGCAGAGTGGTAGTGTGTGGGTCAGTATGACCTCCCAGCTAAAGGCCATGGCTGAGGCCAGAGTAATGGCCTGTCAAGCCGTGGGGCCAATGTGAGATTACATCTGAGCTGAGGTCGGGTAAACTGCACCCAAGCTCCATTCCCGCAATTAATGTCTTCATAGCTTGAAGGACGGTGCTCTAATTACAGCCATATATTTTATCTTGCTTCTACTCTGAAAATACTTTGTCTTTTTAAAGCCTTGCCTGCATCAGTTCCTATGGTAATTCCATGTATTGCACATATATACACCTATTGTACCATTATCTTAATTGATGAGCAGTGAAAACCAGTGGATGAGCAAGACCATTGTTTTTTGTCAAAGGAGCACTGGCTGTCCCACTTCACACTTTCTTTTTAACTTTTTCGTCAGCCTTGCATTGCATACTGGGTAGGTGGAGCTGAGAAGGATTTTTCTCCCATTTGTTAGGCTGCCGCTTCAGTTTGCTGCTTGTTTTTCTGTGTAGAAAGTTTCCCATTTTTTTCTAGTGATTTCAAAGTTTCAGGTCTATGATCATTTTGAGTTGATTTTTGGATGGAATGAGGAAACTAGGAATCGAGATTAAATCTTCTGTAACCAGTTAGCCACTTTTCCCAGAACTATTTGTTAAAGAAGCCTCTTCTCTAGAGTATGTTTTTGGTACCTTTGTCAAGAATCAGATGACTAGACCTGGGGATGTAGCTCAGTGGCACCGTGCCTGCCTAGCAAACACAAGGTCCTGACTTCAGTCCTCAGTATCAGAATACCCCCAAAAAACAAAAACAGAAATCAGATTCCTGTAGATGTATGGATTTATTTCTGTATCCTCTGTTACATTTCCTTGGTTTATATGCCTGTTTCTGTGTCAGTACCGTACTGTTTTGTTTTTATGACTTTATAATATAGTTTGAAATCCTGTATTGTGATGCCTTTGTCTTGGTCATTTTACTTAGGATTGCTTTGGCTATTTTGAATCTTTCATGTTTTGTCATGGATTTGAGGATTTTTTTTTCTAGTCATATGAAGAATGTCATGGGAATTTTGCTTTGGATTACACTGAATCTGTAGATTACTTAGGTAATGTGGACATTTTAACTATTAATTTTGCCAATCTGTGAATGTGGGAGGTCTTTCTGTCCTCCAGTGTTCCTCAGTTTCTTTCTTTAGTGCTCTATATTTTCATTGTAGAGGTCTTCCACTTCCATGGTTAGTGTAATACCTAGATTGATTGAGTGAGTGATTGGGACTTTTTGTTTTTTTGGGACAGGGTCTCACTATGACATTCAAGCAGGCTTTGAACTCACTATGTGGTCCAGGCTGGCTTTGAACTTTTCAGCAATCTTCCCACCTGAGCCTCCCCAATGCTGAGATTACAGACATCTGTCTCCAGGCCTTCTTTTGTTCTTGTTTATGGTGGGACTATGAATCGAATTTAGGACCTTGTGCTTGGGAATCAGGCATGGTACCACTGAGCTAAATCCTGGCCTTCCACACCTGGCCTACCTAGACAATGTTTGAAGCTGTCGAGAATTGCTTTCTTGGTTTCTTTCTCAATCAATACTTACTGTTTGAAGAAAAAACTTGAAGTGGGTATGGTGGCTAAATTTATGGTTGAAAAAGGTTGGTAGCGTCACTTCCCACTGATCAGCTCCTACCTGTGATGAGGCAACAGTACCATCTTTCAGGTGCCAGAAGAAATACTAAGCATATCATTGGTACTCAAAAGTGTGATGACTGGTATATGCCTTTTACAAGATGGTTTAAGTTTGCATAGACTGATAGAAAATGTTAACTAGAATTTTAATGGTCATACACTTTGAGCATAGCAGTTTTTATTTTGGCCTTCTATATTCTCATCTTCATGGTGTAACAAGACAAGATGATATCAGCATTTGAGAAAATTATATAATCTGTATCTTTTCTATGTATTTCATCTTTCTTTTGCCAGTGTGAACGGTTTACAACTTTTAAAATAAAAGTTAAGACAAAGTAACCAAGTCCTTTGTGTTTTTGTACAGGAAACTCTTCATACAATAAAATGGGAGGAAAGAAAAATGCAGCAATAAGGATAAATAAGGTTTGTTGAAAGAAAAAATTCTTTTTAGTCCATAGTAACACTTTATGGTTGCATAGCACATAACTAATGCCTCAGGTATAAATAAATATTTAACTATTACTAAAGTATGTTTCCTGTTTTCACTAACAACTGTTTGTATTTCTAGCCTGGAAGGTCAAATCATTGTGCAAATTACTGCTTCAGAAATTTTTTCTCCAATATATTTTCTGCTGGTAGTCCCAATGAAGAATCTTCCTTTACCTGTAGAGCTTATTGGTTAGTATTTTCAACTTTTAATGTGTGCTTTTTAAACTTCATAATTTAATCATTATGATTTAACTTTTGATAGAAATTTAAACTGGGCTCAATTAAAAATTATGAAAGTGTGGGGATTTAGCTGAGTTGTTCCAGCACCTTCCTAGCAAACGCAAGGTCCCTGGTTCGATTCCCAGTAACCACATACAACAATACAATCAGTACCATGTACTGCAGTGCCAGGTATGGTGGCTCACACCTGTAATCTCAGCACTTGGGAGGCAGAGGCAGGAGGTTTGTTGTGAGTTCCAGATTTGCCTGGACTACATAGTGAGCTCAGGGCCAACCTGAACTACAAAGCGAGACCCTGTCTCAAAAGGAGCAAAACAAAAATTATGAAAGTTCATTTTGTTTGTTTTTCTTTTGGAAATATGGACTGTTGCTAGCAAAGAGAAACCTTGTTTTGTGAGCTGCTGTCTTATGCAGAGCCTGTGTGGGCCAGTGGGCTTTGTTTCACATAGTAGGTTGTTCTGTCCAATCTCGTTAGGTAAGGGCAGCTTGTTGTTGGTATAGTAGCTAATAAAGCAGAGCTCATGGAGAGCAGGTCCCATCATTGCATCCAGTGACTGGCAATAGACACTCAGTAGGTATCTGTGGAATTTGAAGTTTAAGTTTGGGTTTTAAAATCGCATAGAGGTGGTAGGATCAACGTGGTAGAATAAGATTGTGCAGTGTAATTTCACAGCTTGACAAATTACCAGAGAAACAGTCAGTCTGTGTTCCTTTTGTAAAGCTGAGTTGTATCCATTTTGGGTTGTAAGAACAACACTATCCTTTGATTTCTTCATTTGTTTTATGTGTTGTTTAAAAAGGAAACTATTGTACCCAAAATTTCTCTTAATAGTTATTAGTCTGAATTGATGCTTTAAAAATGCTGTCCCTGGGCCGGAGGGTTGCTCAGTGGTTCCGGCGCCTGCCTCGCAAGCGCAAGGTCCTGAGTTCGATCCCCGGTAACCACATATATTGCTGGGCGTGGAGACTTACGCCCACCAGCAATCAACACCACATACCACAATGCCGGGTGTGGTGGCTCATGCCTGTCATCCCAGCACTCGGGAGGCAGAGACAGGAGGATTGCTGAGTTCACGGTGGCTTGCCTGGGCACCATAGTGAGGTCAGGGCCAGCCTGAACTACAAAGTGAGACCCTGTCTCAAAAAAAAAAAAAAAAAAAATGCTGTCCCTTTAAGATAGAAATTCAAGCATTATTTTTAGGATCCAGGTAAATGTAATTTTTTATTTGTGATAAATTTTCTTTATGTTAAGGCATCTATATGAAAGTGTTTAAATAGGCAAAAGTTCTTATTTTCATAAATAAAGATCTATAATTCTGGTATGAAAACCACTGCTATTCTTGGCACAGTCCAGTTGTTACTCTGACCTTTAATTTTTGAAATTCTGATGAAGGTTTATTTTTATCTTTTAGTACAGAATTTATAGAAGTCAGTGAAATCAGTGCACTGATTAGGCAGAAGAGACAGGAACTGGACTTATCATGGTTTCCTGATTCATTACCTGGAATTGGAAGGTAAAAAAGAACTGTTCACTAAAATGTTCACATGCAGCCGGACATTGTGGTGCACACCTGTAGTTCCCAGAGGCTGTGGCAGGATTGTCTTGAGTTCAAGGCCAGGCTGAACTACAAAGCAAGACCCTGTCTCATGCCCCCCCAATAAAGATCACATGCAAACACAAATATAAGATAATCTTAATTCTTAAGTACAAGGATACTTTATTTAGTAGTAATCTTGCTGAGGAAATTTTGTTAAAACTTTGGCATTTCAGATATGTAATGAAGGTTACAATGTAAAGGATCCTTTGACAAGGAAAAGAAATACTCAGTTCATCTGTTTAACGTGATTGGATATTTATGCTAGATTAATTTTAAGGGGAGAGCACCAGACTAGCAAGATTCATTATTAGTAATGTCATTTAGACCTGTCATCTTGCTGTTCTTCCTCCATTCTGGCCTCATCTGTGTGCTGTTTACTGAACCCTTCCTTCCTTCCTTCCTTCCTTCCTTCCTTCCTTCCTTCCTTCCTTCCTTCCTTC
>PVIC010030337.1:0-21973 GCA_004025085.1 Thryonomys swinderianus
GGATGACAGGCGTGAGCCACCATGCCCAGCACTGTGGTATGTGGTATTGATGGCTGGTGGGTGTGAGTCACCACGCCCAACATTGTATGTGGTTACTGGGATCGAACTCAGGACCTTGAGCTTGCTAGGTAGGCGCCAGAACCACTGAGCTAAATCTCCGACCCAGAGAGCTCCTCTTTTTAAACCTCTCCTATTGCTTATAACAGAACCACCATCCCAGAACCTTGAACATTTCAGTGATCTCTTCATGAGCCTTCTTTAGGTATACAGTAAGTCCTTCATCATGTGTACTGAACAGGTCATCAATGACCAGTGTTCAAGGGAGAACTGAACTACAAGTCTGAACAGGACGGGGGATGCTTCCCATGTTAATTTCAATCCCCTTGCTTAGTATTTCATGGGTTTTATTGATCACAACAAATGCTTTATTCCCCATCCCTAAATTATAACCACTTTGGACCCCATTTTCTTTTCATTACAAAAAGGCAACAGGCAGGCTGCCGGGCTGTGTCGTGACCAACTGAAACAACTTACTTCATAAAGCAAGGGCCTAATTGCAGCATCTGTAAAATAACCACCAGGTACTTTGATCTTTTTCTAACAAGTCTGACCAACAGGCTGTATGTACAGAATTAAATGGAAAGAAAATCAGAACTAAATGTACCAGCTGTGAATAAACTCAGCTCCTACCTGAAAGGTACATGGGAAATTGTAGCCATTGCCTTCTCTTTGCTCTGTTCCAACTGATGCAAAAGAAAAGCATAGAGTTACTGAAATCTTTAAACAAATGTCAAAATTGAGTACAGGGCTTTTTGTGAACAACAATAATTATTGCATTTGTATAACCCATTGCCATCTGCAAACCACCTTCAAAAACATCAAAGCATTTAGTCTTCTCTCCAAGCCTGAAGGATGAGCAATATAAGGACAGTCACCCCATTTTCTA
This sequence comes from Thryonomys swinderianus, assembly GCA_004025085.1. Lineage (NCBI taxonomy): Eukaryota > Metazoa > Chordata > Mammalia > Rodentia > Thryonomyidae > Thryonomys > Thryonomys swinderianus. Next base: position 947 of record PVIC010030337.1, read on the forward strand.
GCTGAGTCTCAAGGAAGTTAAAAGATCTCCTCCACATGATACAGCTGGTGAGTTATGGAACTGAAAGCAGAACGTAAGTGTTTTGGATATGGATAATAACATGACGGGGGCAATTATAGAACTTAAATATTTAATTGGTTCTGAACTCCGTGCTAAGCACTTAACATAAAGTACCTCATTCTATTCATCTAATGGTACTCATTTTACAAATGATTAAGTTCCACCAGCTTTCATGGGAAGTCGAGGAGCAGGACTGCTTGACCAGATTATTACCAAAAAAGGTTTTGCATCTCTTATTGAGAGGAATGTTATCTATAATGTGTTACATTTTAAAGTTCTGACAGCTGTTCGCAGAAAATACTTTAAATAATGGCAGATAATTTGAAATGCATGTAGGCTCAATTATATTTTACATAGTCAAAATATTTATCTCCTACTTAAGTACCTTAAAGCCATGTGCTTTCTAATCATTTTAAAGTATACCATTTTAAAGTTAGGAGGTGCTGGACTATTACTAAGATTTGGGGCAAGGATGATGGGAGATACTTTTGTCATACTCTTACTTCTTATATAAATAGAGAGTGGATACTATGGGAATGCCAGTCTTGCAAATGATGGTATCACTCTTGGAAAAGTCAGGCAGGAAACTCCACTCACCATTTCCAATCCCCAAGACATCCTGTATGCCTGTGGTCCATAGACTGTGCCTCAAAAACTTGCCATATCAATAGCCAGTTTCCTTGATGGATTCTTGTGACAGTCCCAAAGGAAGTAATATCATCTGACCCTCAGTTGTCACCGCTGAACCTTGCCTAGTAATACTGTACAGACTTGGGTAGAAGGGCTATTTGTTTATATCTAATCTGGTATAGAATGGGTTGCCAAGTAGATTCATTTTGACAAATTACTTACAATATGCTGGTACATAGCCATTTCTTCCTTAGAACTGTTTCTGCACCAAAGAGATCACAAAATTATATAAAAGTGACATGTAATACCAAATATGCAGGACACAGGGCCAGGATAAAAACTGAAGCAGAACAGTAGAATTCTTCTGGTTTGGAATTCAAATACTGGTGGCGTTCCAACTAGACCCTTGAAATCAGCTCAGTCATTATTCGGATACCAAAATGGTTGTAAGCCTTTGACTCAGCAATTCTCTTTCCAGGAATGTGTCTCATAATGATAGTGAGTTTGCATAAAAATACACACGAAAGAGTAGAAATTACTCAAGGGTCCATCACCACATTATTGAACAAATCTACCATATCACAGCCATAAAAAAATGAATCTTATGCGGTTAAAATTAGTAAGCTGGATTTATATGCATTGGCCTGAAAAGATGTATATGATTATAAAGAAAGAGCGTAACATTGTTAGACAGTATATAGAGTAGGATTGCATTCTCTTAATAAATGCTGGAAAAAAGTCTAGAGGACTATATAAAATAAGCTACCACAGGAGATTCATTTATCTGTTATATTGCAGGCTGGAGATGGAGCCCAGGGCATCACACAGGCTGGCCAAGGGCTCCACCACTGAGCCGTTTCCCCCGTCCTTCGCAGGAGTACTTCAAGGGGTGGGAAAGGTACATTTTCCGAAATTTTCCCTGTTTATGTTGCAAATTTCTGTAAAACTATAAGATTTTACAATGGTCATTGCCATAAGTGAAAACAATGGGATTTTTTTGTTTGTTTTTTGTTTGTTTGGAGGGGGTTGTTTTGTTTTGTTTTGTTTTTGAGACAGGTTCTCGCTTTGTTGTCCAGGCTGGCCCTGAGCTCACTATGGAGCCCAGGCAAGCCTGGAACTCAGCAATCCTCCTGTCTCTGCCTCCTGAGTGCTGGGATTACAGGCGTGAACCACCACCCCCAGCACTGTGGTATATGGTACTGATTGCTGGTGGGCATGAGTCACCACACCCAGCATTCTATGAGGTTACCCCATCGAGCTCAGGACCTTGTGCTTGTGAGGCCAGCGCTGGAACCACTGAGCTGAATCTCCAGCCTGGGTATAACTTTCTTAAAGTCACAGAAACGTGAAACTTTAGAGATTAAAAGCATTAGAAATAACTGCGTCTAATTTCATTGCTTCCTCTTTCCTTTGCTTTCTCCTCCATTGGCTTGATGCCCTAAAGTAATAAGACAGATATCTTCCTCATGCCAAAGTGAATTTATACTCAGAGGGGAAGGTGCAGGTACACGTGTGGTGGCCCTCAATCCCAGGATTGAGGGAAGAAACAAAGGAAGTCCCCTTTGCATAAGAAGGGACCAGAATGCCTTCAGATTGCCCTTTAATGCACAAAAGATGTCATTCACATACCTGCTTTTAATTTGAACAGCTAGGTTAGCGAGAGAAAATTCACTGTCCTCAAATATAAAATTCAACTATAAAAGAAAAGAAAAAATAAAATCAGTTTTCACATCTCTGCTCTTCTATTTTAACCAGACACAGTCACTTGGGATAATATGGTCATTCAGCAGTTTCCATTATTTCAGCTGGCTTGACATTGGTATGTGTTCCATTCAGTGTTTTAGTTTACATTTCACCCATTTATATAGACTGTACTATTCCTCCCACCAAATTCTAATATTGAACCTTTAACCTGCACTCTGATTATACTGTGTGATAGGGTCATTAGGGAGGTAATTAAGATTAAATGAGGCCATAAAGGTAAGGCCTTAAATCAATACAGCTAGTGCTCCTATAAGAGAAGAAAGACCAGAAGTGCATACACACAGAGAAATACCATGTGAGGGCCACAAAATGCCATGAACAGGAGGCCATAGGTAAGCCAAGGAGACTGATCTCACCAGAAACCCAACCCTCCTGGTAATACTGGGTTTCTACCTACCAGAACTATGAGAAAACAAATGGCTGTTGATCAGGCCACCCACTCTGGAATATCTTCGTAAGGCAACCTGAGCAGACACACACATGCATTTTCAAGCACTTATAATCATGTTCCATATACTTGAAAATAAGTGCTGATGGACAGAGGGGAAACCAGTGTGATCATTTACTGTTAGATGAAAGATGAAAGTTGGTAACCTTATCTGGCAGGCCATTTAAGGGTAACCCTATTTTTCTGTTTTCCTGTGAAATTCATGTAACATAAATTAATTTTAAAGTCTGTAATTCAGTGACACTTAATGTACTTACAGTGTTGTGCACATAGCACCTCTCTAGTTTCAGGTTTTTTTCATCTCATAAAACACCTAATACCCATTAAGTAATTTCTCCCGGTCCCACTATTTTTCCCTAATAACCACTGACCTGCTTACCATATCTGTGTATCTGTCTATTAGAGGATATATTCTATTAACAAGAATGCAATATATGATTTTAAGTCTGTGTTCTTTCACTGAGCACAATATTTAGAGATTCAAAATGTAAAATGTTTACATTCTTTGATTCATTAATTCCAATTATAAGAAATTCTCCAATGTTGTGTATGATTGTGAGCTGTATATAAAATGTATCAATAAAGAATTCAATTTTTAAAAAAAGAAATACTCAAGTGCCCCTAAATGTATTGTAAGGGCATTGCTTTCAGAACTGTTTAAAATTAGATAAAAATAGAAGCAAACTAAATATCTACCAGTGGATGTCTGAATTTGAAAAAAACTAAAAACACCATGATAAACCATAGATTGAAATCTTATGCATCTGTTACATTGTATGAGGTGTGAACTACACTTGCCACGATGAATATGCCCCAAGACTCATGGTTAAGGGCTGAAGATGTAGCTCAGCAGTAAATCACCCACCTGACATACACAAGGCCTTGGGGCCAGTCCCTAGCACCACAAAAACTGATACTGTCTTAGATGTCAGTAACTGAAATTGTATGGAGTGTACATATTATTCTTATTATCAGAAAGAAGCATAAAGATAAATAAGCTTCTCATTTTTTTTGGAAAGAGAAAAATGTTGAGATGCAGAAAGCAAAGATACTTAAATACAATGGCATAGACTTTGTTATGATTGCTCTCCTATTTTTCCCAAATGAGAAAACTGAGCAAAGACTCATAATTTATGTCAATGGAGGGAAGGGCACAGATCTAAACAAATGAAAATAACATTTCAGAAAAGCTTTCAACATTGGCACTGTGAAGGAGAGATCATCTAGGTCCTCTCAGTGTTGCTCACAGAGTAGAAAGAAGTGCAGGGAAAAAAATCAAAATCAGTTGTTTGTGAAATGGATTAAAAGTAAAAAGAGTAAAGCCTAGTTTTAAGCTACTCACTGTTCATCACATATACTTACATGTACCATAAATATTCAAAAGAGTATTTTACCCAGTTTTTCACAAATTCATGTATAACACTGGTAAGAGGGACCCTGGATTCTTCACCAAAGACAGAGAAGTGCATTTCAATATTGTAGAAAGAAACTGTAATTAAAAATAGAAGTAATTTTATTTATTTCAAGAAATTTGACTTCTGTAAATTTGATCAAAACTGCCCTCCACTGTAAAGGAAGTAAAACAATGCTTTCTCTTTCTTAAACTTTGTTCCACTCTAAGTTCAAAAACCAGCACTTTTGGCTCCATATCCAAAAGTAAAAGAAGATGTTACCATCGCATTTTTGCCATTATTTAGGCACTTATGATTTCTGCACAGTTAATGGGCCACCTATAATCACCCAGTTTATTTACTTTTACCAGTTACTCGATTTCCAGTCCATTCAATGGCCACAATGAATATTATCTCACAAGACCATTTGTTTTGAAAAAATAACTAGTTTCTTTTGTTTTGTTTTGTTTTGTTCCTGTGCCTTCCCTTCAGCTTCAGGGTTTTCCTTCCTCATGTCCCTCTTGCTCTTAAGTATCCTTCAATATTTTTATTTTGGAATGTTAAAAGTTGCAAGAACGCCGGGCGTGGTGGCTCACACCTGTCATCCCAGCACTCGGGGGGCAGAGACAGGAGGATTGCTGAGTTCGAGGCTTACCTGGGCTACATAGTGAGCTCAGGGCCAGCCTGAACTACAAAGCGAGACCCTGTCTCAAAAAAAAAAAAAGTTGCAAGAACATTCAAACTTTGAACAATATGGAAGCCAAATACTCCCTGATCATGGATAAGTATTCCCAACCAGTTGGCTATATAGAGTAGAGAAGACTGAGACCTACATAGGAGGAATTCAAATGGCAGAATTGAACATGGTAGTACACTTCTGGAATCCCAACACTCTGTGAGGCTGAGGCAGGAGGATCATATATTGAAGTCTTGCCTGACTTAGAGATCCTGTCTTGAAATTTTGTTTTTAAAAAGTTGGGGAAAAAATAAAAGGTTGGGGGTGTAGTTCAGTATAAAAGCCCTAGGTTCAGTTTAAAAGTTCAACTGCCAGTACAACAGAAAAAGTCAGGATAGGATATCTTCTATTGTTTTTTCATGTGTGGTAAACATGTTTAGAACTAATGCCATATGATTCTCTTACTGGGTGAAAGTGATGTTCCTAATCTGCATTCATGTAGGCAGAGGCAGAATCAGGACACAGAGAACAAAACCAGTGGAAAGGGAGTTTAGAAATGTCATGCTGAATGAAAACGTGCATCTGGATTATGTTTCAATAAACACAGGGAACACAGGTACAGAACACTGAGTTTGGAGGTATTTATTGTACCAACTGTCCCAAGGAGCCTAGAAACACCTGCATCTTTCTTCATCTGTCCCTGCCTTCAGAGAACCAACCCTTGGAGAACACATGGCCCACTGTTCACACATTCACATAAAGAAGCAGTCCCTATGGACTCACCAGCAATCGGTGAAGTCAGTGCTTCTGTAGTTAGAAAGGAAAGTGTGGATTTCAGCTGAGATGTCTCAAAAGAGGAAGAGATTAGTGAAGACACAACAGCTGTAAAAGAATGTGCCCACTCCTGGGCCAGAGATTTAGCTCAGTGGTTCTGGCGCCTGCCTCGCAAGCTCAAGGTCCTGAGTTCAATACCCAGTAACCACATACAATGCTGGGCGTGGTGACTCACACCCACCACCCATCAATACCACAGACCACAGTGTGGGTGTGGTGGCTCACGCCTGTCATCCGAGCACTCAAGAGGCAGAGGCAGGAGGATTGCTGAGTTTGAGGCTTGCCTGGGCACCATAGTGACCTCAGAGCCAGCCTGAACTACAAAGCGAGAACCTGTCTCAAAAAAAAAAAAAAAAAAAAGAATGTGCCACTCCTGTGGACATGAATGGAAATGGGGTCCTAGGAGTGGTAGATGTAATAATGGTTCTGTTTATAAGGAAGTCCAGTGTGGACTTCAGAAGAATTAAAGTAGGAGAAGTTGATGTAGCTAGGATTCTGATCCATACAGATATTTTTGTAGTACTAAGTAGAAGCATGGAACCAAAAGGCAGTGTGATCAGTTGTAGAAGGTGATATACTCATTTCACTAAAGGGCAGAGAATGAAGCACACTCCTAGAGTCGTCAGTCATAGTAGTTCTGGAGGGGTATCTCCAGGGATGTGAGAATGTATGTACTGTTATCTATGATTGTTGTAGATGAAAGGAGAGAAGTTGAGGTGTTACTCCCCAGTGTAGGTTTAGGAGTGATTTTCGTTAGTATGGTGCTTCCAGTAGCAAATAGTAGTGTTGTAAAGTTTGTAAATGTATACACTGAGATCATGTCAGAAGTAGGAAATGTGGATTTTGACACCTGTGCCACAGAGGATGTTATGACAGGAGTGTTAGATACTGTTATTGGGGGCAACCTGGTTTTGTTGTTGTTGTTTTGAGACAGGGTCTTGCTTTGTAGTTCAGACTGGCCCTGAGCTCTCTATGTAGCCCAGTCAAGCCTCACATTCAAGAATCCTCCCACCTCTGCCTCCCAAATGCTGCAATTACAGGCATTAGCCACCACTCCTAACAAAGAGGCAACCTGATTTTATCTAGAAAAGTAGATAAAATCAAAGTTAGCACAGGCGCAGTGGTGGTCTTGGAGATTAGGGGAATCTTTTGTGGGAGTGTAGGCCCCAGACTTATAGACGTGGTTTTTTCCTCAAATGTGTGTTTAATATAAGGCCAATTTGTAGGGATCTCCCTGAAAGATGTTGATAATGAAGGGCTCTCAGAAATCCCCAAGGTAGGAAGAATTCTTGGTGTGGGACTTGATGATGCTGCCATGGCATGTCTAGAGACTAGATGAGTCTGAGAGGTGCAAACTTTGACAAAGACCCGGAAACAAAGTATAGAGTCTCTGTTTCCATCTTGTTAGGTTTAGGTACATCAGTAGTGGTCGAAACTGGAAACCAAGAACCTTCAGCTCTATGTGTGTTACAGGAAGTGATAAGCAAAGGCCGGGAGTTACTTGATGTGAGTCTTGTTCCCCTAACTGGAAATACAACCACTTGGGATGTCAGAGAGATCTCTGGAGTAGAAAACCTGGCTTCAGTACCAAGAGGTGAATTAAAAAGTGATGTCGAAGAGGGTGTAGTTTCACTGGATGGTGTCCATGAAAGTTGTAAAACAGGAGTATGCTCAGACGTGGCACTTTTTGTGAACTCAGCTGTTGAGGTGTTTTGTGTGTGTGTTAGAGGAAATGTAACTGGTGATAGCTTTTACACTTATTGTGGTCTTAAAGTTAGTTCAAGATGGGGAAACCTGAATACTCAAGGAAGTATGATGATTATCTGGAGGAGTAGATGAAAGCAGTGTTTCAAGACCAGGAGTTCTAGAATAAGTATTTGTGAGAGCTGTCACAGTAGATAGGGGGCTTTTAGTGATTCCGGGTAATATGACCACAGGTGTAACCTCATATTCCTGTAGTGTGCTGAGTTGTTGATAATGATGGGAAAGGGTGGCCTTTGGAATGAAGGAAAGAGCTTCAATGTTCTTAAAATTGAATACAGAAGTGGCAGTGCTATCTACAACTGAGGTTACTGTCCCTGCCACAGTAACCTCAGTGATTGGAAGGTTTTCACGGACAGAACATTTGCCTCTGTTGGAGAGGAAATAGATGTGAGAGTGATCCTGGAGGACACTTCTGTCATTTCTGAAGTAGTGAAAGCAGAGGAAACAGCCATGATTTTTGAAGTCAGCTTACCATAGGTCATGGGTCTGACATTCACTGTGGATGTTTGTGTAGTCATAATAGTCCTAGGGAGAGTTGGAGACAGTAAAGTAGCAAATGACTCAACTGTTGCGGAAGTGTAAGAAGAAACTGCTGCAGGTGAGAAAGTAGAGTCACTAACTGGAAGTGAAGCTATATCGGACACAGGTCCAGAAGTGGCTACTGAGGGACTTTTCAAACAACCTTTGTCTGTTGCTTTAGAAGATTTAGTCATCAGTGTTGTGAAAGGGTTGGAAACGTTTTTTGGAAGTGAAAGCAGTGACATTAACTGGCAACGAGGACATCTGGGAAATAGGAATTGACATTGCCATAGACGTTCCCCCAAGAAGTGTAGATACATTTGAAATGGAAAGTGCTGTACTGATCCCACAATTGGGATTGGATAGTAAACTTGGCATTGGATAGTCCAGGTGTGAAAGGAAGGAGACACGGATGCAGGGAAAGTTTGTACCTTTCAGAAATGGAAGAGGCAATTACAATCCCCTCAAGTTGTACCTTAACTAAAGAGAACTGTGGAAGAGTTGTGTTGATGAGCTCAGGATTTGATACACTGGTTGTCCTGGTAGTTTTGTAGATGGTGTATCTACAAAGGGAGCATCCTGGCGAGTCACAGAGGAGGAATTTACTGTCATTTCCACAGCCCTGACAGTATATACTGAAAGGGCATTTGCGCTAACCTTTTTGGGCAACAATAAGGTGGTTCTGGTCAGAGACTGTGAAGGGAAAGGTTGTTTGCCTAAGGCTGTTAGACAGCTCTGAAATGTGAATAACTACTGTGTTGCTTGAAGTCAAGGTAGGTATAGTCTGGATGCTCTTGGAAGTGGTAAAGTTGAGTTCCTGTCAGTTGGAGTTCCAAGTGGAATCTCTGAAGGTGAATGTGTTTGGTGGCTGGAAACTTTTGTTGTCTCAGAAAACCCTGTATCAGTTATTTCCAAAGATGAAGTACTCTGGGAATGAGAAATAAAAGAATATGTTAATGGGAACATTTTTGTCACCTCCAAAATTCTAGAAGTTTTTCCCAGTGGGATAGACATCTGTTCTTTGTCAGAAGAAAGGTGAGGATGCCAATCACCAGGTGGAAGCTGGCATGTTTACAAAATGTGTGGAAGACTGAGGCAGTAAGTTTGTTTGTTGGCAGAAGTGTACGCAATTATGGTCTCAGAAACACTGAGGTCCCTGTGGTGCCAGTACCCAAGCTAACAACATCTCTACTAGCACTGACAGTAAACAGAAAGCTAAGAGCTAGAAGAAGCTAAGACATAGATACATCATCCACTTGTGATATGGGTTGAGTTGCTACTAGTGAAGACACAGTTGAGATCACATGAGTAGAGGACACAATAGGAATGTTGTCAGGAGCTGGTTTTGAGTAAACAGGAGTAGGTGTGGACGGAGTTACTGTGTCAGCTGAGGTGGAGGGAAGAGTGGCCTTAGTCTTACTTGTAACGGGGACAGGTGATCTCAGCAAGGGGACTACAATTTCTGTCTGAGAGGGAACTGTCATGGATTTCATGGTGGCAGAGATCAATGTAGCCTCTGCAATGGTATGAATTCAATCTGTCAGTGTAGGCATGGTGCCATTGGTCATAGAAGCTGTTTGATTTAATTGTGGCACCAATGATAGAGTCATTGTAGGTGATGACAGATTTGAAACATTTGAGAGCAGAGATGTGGAAAACTCCTTGGCCGATGTAGAATATTTAGGTGTAGCCAACCTTAGTTTCACCAGACCTCACCATGGAGGTGACAAGAGAGACAGCAACTGGCAGTGAGAGCGTGTGGGTAACAGGTATAGGAGTTACTGGTAAATGAGTACCTGCCGTCATTGGTGGCACAATACCAGAAGACAAGGAGAGATCTGTTCTGTCTATAGGAGTTCCTGTTATCCTTGTGGTGGAAGTATGCAGGGGTACAGGAAACATCTGGGTACTCTCAGGAGTGGCAGATAGAGTTGAATGCCCCTCCGGTGTTGCTGAAGTCCAGTGTGCAGTATAGGTGTGGGATGAATTAAAGATTTCTGTTCCACTGTATGAACTCTTCGGTGTGGTTTTCATTAATGTTGTTGAAATCCAACTATTTTCTGCCTCAGTAGTTGCAGTTTTCTTATCCAATGAAGTAGTCAGTTTTTCTATGCCAGGGAGGGAGGAAACTGTGGCAGAAGCTGTCACTGTTTGTGCTGCTGATTCACCTGTCACTTCCAGCACTGCTGAAAACAAAGAAATCTCAGATACTGCCGGTATTGTTGATTTTCCTTTAAGATGATGGGAAGATGTTTCTTGAGTTGTCATAATATCATTGAATCCTTGCGTTGTTTCAGACTCTGGTACAAGGGCTGTTGTATCACCAAATACACTTGTACCATATGTTTCTGTGTGTGTGACCTCATAAGGGCTCTCCTCAGTAGAAAAATTCAGCTTAACGTCAGCAACGGTAGATGCTACATCTACTGGTGAAACAAGTGTCTCTCTCGGTGTTGAAGGAAGTTCATTTGCAGCTGCTGTAGGCACAGGGGTGGTTTTTACTGAGGTGGTGAATTTAAATTCAGACACATTGGTCACAGATGTGGTTCCAGAAATGGTGGGGAAATTAGCAAGCCATGAAGATGTCAGTTTGGATAGAGTTGTATGTCTGACTGCAGTGGCACCAGCCCTAGTGATACCCTCGTTTTCCATGGATGGGTCTGGTTGGGTGATAAGATTAGTAGCTGTGGGTGAGTTTTCTGTGTTAGTAGTATTGCCATCAAATGCCGATGTGACATTTTTGTTAGGCACAAACATAAGTACGGTGGTTGTATTAATAGATGTCAGCAGAGTCTGGCCTGGCCTAGAAGTCCAGGCAGTTTCATCAGTTAAAGATGTGGGGCCTGATTCCATTGTCTTTGGTGTGGAAGCTGATATAGTGGAAATCAGAGAAAACATGTGGTCACCAGCTGTGGGTGTATTCTGGGTATGTACTGGTTCTGTGATTGCGGGGAAGGGTATCGTTTCAGTCACTGCAGGTCCAAGTGTGATTCCAGGAGCTGAGGTTGTATGAGAATGCTCAGCATTGATATCTGTCTGTACATTCTGAATTGCAGGAATTGGGAGGGATGTCATGGGAGGGAGGGCCACAGAAGCGGTCTCTTGTGGCATGAAGGTAGACATGGCATCCTCCACACGGAGTGAAGAGACATTCTGGAAGTTTAGAGATGTCAGTTCAGTTTCTGCTGTAATTAGGGTAGGCGTGGTCTCAGCAGACATCACTGAATGGGTTGTAAATGCTATTTGCCTATCCGTTGTTGCCAATGTAGCTGCTGTCTCATTTCTAGGAAATACAGAATCCACAGAAGAAGCTGTAGAGATAAGCAGAGACTTGGGTGTGAAGGCTGATGTAGTCCCAGTGCCCGTACTTTCAGCTGAAGTCCCTCCTCCTGTGGACCAAGGTGCAGTTCCAGCAGCTGAAGATACAAAATACTCTTGTCCAGACGTTGAGATAGGGAGTACTGCAATATCAGTAGATTTGTGTTTGGGCCAAGATGTTGTAGACATGGATGTTAACTCAATAGTTGAAAATAAAGACGTTGTCTTCATAATGACTGACTGAGATTCAGTCGCCAAGGTTTGGGATCCACTTGAAGTCTCAGTAAATCCAGATGTGGAAAGGAAATTAGTAGCTGTACTTGGATGAAAGGTCTTCGTGGTCATGGATTCCACTAGTTTTGTTGTTCTTGTGATTTCTGAAGATGGAGATCTAGTTATTTTCATGGAATTGGTGGCATTGCATATGAATGTACTCTGAGTAGGCAGAGTCATGGTTGCTGAAGTAGATAAAGTACCTGCTCCAGAAGTATCTGTTTTAGCTATAGATGTCCTTAAAATTTTTGATGTACTTGTATCCAAAAGTGGCAGTGTTGTATTGGAATATGCTATGGTTACATAATCAGTTGTGAATACAGGCATAGTTTTGGGCATCACAGTAGAGTAATGTAGAGTCTTCTGTGGTTTTAGTCCAGAAACTTGGGAAGGACTTGTTAAGTCTATTTGTTGTGATAAAGTTGTACTTATTTCGTGAATTGTCATATTTTCTGCAACAACTGAAAATCAGAAAAGGTGTGTTAATCTGGACTCTGTGTTAGAAATAAGAGACAGTTTTTTAAGAAATAACTGATTTTGTTTCATTTTTGAGAGGTAAACACCGCAGATATAATCAAGTTCCTTGATGAGTTAATTTCTCTTACAGGATGTTCTACTTTGTAAAATCTCTGTGTATTTCTCATTATACTTTGGTTACATAACTAGGAGAAGGAAGTCTATTTAGTAGTAACTTTGTCCAAGATATGAGCATTCCCAAAATGACACGCATAATAGAATAATATATTAAGAAGATTAGTTTTAGGAAAGGGGCCACGTCCTTGAAAGATATAGCTATCAAAACTACTTAAGAAGAAATAACGGTTAGTTCTATACCTGTGAAATAAATTGAACCGTGTAGTTTAAAGTATTTCAAAACAGAACATTGACTTTGAATTCAAATCGATGTACCTTTTAAAAAAAATTTGGCCGCATCACTTGCTTACCATATAACCCCATACAGCTACATACCTTCTCTGTGTTCCAATATCTTCCTCTGAAATGTAAAGGTTCTAATAACACCTACCTTAAATGTTGCCAGGAGGGCCAGGAATGTAGCTCAGTGGTGCTGCACCTGCCTGGCAGGTGCAAGATCCTGAGTTTGATCCCTAGTACCCCCCCCCCACATTTTAAAATTTCCATGAGACTTAAGTGAGTTAATATGTAAAACATTTGGTGTAGTGCCTAACATAAAGTAAGCGCCCCCAAAATAGTTGACACTGAGTTTGGCAATACTTTATCATTCATTTGAACATTATAAATTGAAAATGTTTTCTTCAGAACCTCAAGTTTAAAATTTCTTGAACGTGTGTGTGTCTTTCTCTGTATCTCTCTCATCATCCATGAGGTATACTGAGAGATTCATATTTATCAATAACACACATATATTATAAATTTGTATCACATATATTATAAAAATCACAAAAATATAAATGGCAAAGTGGCAACAAATGTGATAAGATAAATATAGGTAGAAATTGTGACATTTTTTTCCTGCGCTATAGCAGATTATCTGCCCACCCTGTGGGACTGTGTGACCTGGCTGAAGGTCAGTGCAGCTCAGCCTACACCTCCCTTCAAGCCAATTAAACTTAACAAGTAGCATGAACACAATTCTAAGTTCTGTGAAAATATATAGGTTTAGAGCACATTCCCTTTCTTCAAAGAACATGTACTCTGATTTGAAAAGATTTATTTTGCTGAAATATTTTTAAACAGAAGATAAAATAACACTTAGAAGCAAAATAATAAAATAAGGATAAAGTTTACAATAAAGTGAACAATGGACTGTAATCAGACTCCACATATCTTCAAAGTGCGACGGGAAATCTGTGCGGTGAAAGAGGATGGGCTTTGAGCAGAGAAGGCAAGGACATAGGGCCGTGCAGATGGAGGCAGTGGAGATCAGTCGAGCTGGGCGTGTGTGAAGCAGCGATGAGAAAGAATAATAGATTAGGATGGGATCTGAAGGGGAAGCTGGAGATGCAGATGAGAGAAGGTAATGCAGCTGCTTTCATGTACTGAGCACTCACTACAAGCTACGTAGAGTACTGCAAGCATCTAATTTAACCCACCCAACTTTATGGTAAATATTACAATTATCCCTATTTTAGAGTTGAAGAAATGGAATCTCAGAAACTTCACATGGATTGCTCAAATTCATACCTGGAATTCAAACCAAGGTGTACCATCTGTACTCTAAACCAGCATACTATTTGGAAGATTATGGATTTTGAGCAAGAAGAATGGGTTGATAGAAAAGCAGTCCTTAAGGAAAGTGAGTTTCATGGCAGTGTACAGGATAGGTAGGAATGGAAGGGAAACACAGGCAAAGAGACTGTAGGCTGCTAGTAGTATCTTCCTTTGCCACTCTCCTCCCACCAACTCTGGGTCAGCCTTATCGTCCATCCCCTCCATCCCTAGGATAAATTAGTGTCTCTCTAAATTCATGCCCACTAACCTCAGATAAGCTTTTCTCTGTGCCCAGTCATCCCACTGCATCTCTCTGCATCAGTCTTTTGAATCTTCCCCGTCCTCAAACTCCACCTCCACATGTTTATCAAATCATCATGCCTCCTACTTCAAAGGAAAAAGTAATTGAAATCATCAGACAGTAATCCAACTGTGATGTGGATCCCATCACCTCCTGCCCTTCCAAAAACCTGACACCATCAATTATCACCTCCTTCCCTAATTAGCTTTCCCCTCTTGTTTTAAAACAAATCTCTTGAAATGAAAAAAAAAATAAAAACCCCACATCCCCATGCAAGTACTTCCATTCTTTTCTTCCATCATAGCCAAATTCCTTCAAGAAATTTTGTCTATATGGTCTCCACTTGTCTGGCCACTCCTCTACTTATTTTGCAGCCTCTATTCTACTGAGCTAAGGTTTTAACACAGCCTTTGAAACTCTATAGTTTCTCCACAACTAGAGTTTTATTAATTTTCATCTATGAGCAAATTAACCTCAAAGTTCTGTTTCTAAACCAGATCTCTATTTTGAATTCCATATTTTTATAGCCAATTGCTTACTTGACATCATCCCTTGAATAGCCTATCAATATCTCAAAATCAATACGCCCCAACTTGAACTTGTTATAGCTTCTTCAAAGTGGGTCTTCTGATATTATTTCACTAAATTATGCCACAAGACATTCAATTATACAAGCCAAATCCCTCTCTCTGTACTTACCTCCTCTAGTTTTTCACTCACCTGTCATAGCTAACCCACAGTCTTGTCTGATGGAAATTACTCTTACACATCTCTTGACTCTATCAACTTTTCTCCAACTTCATCACTTACTGCCCTGACCAAGATACCCTCATCTCTCATGCAGACTATTCAGTAGACTCCCACCTGAACTGTTTACCACTACTCTTGGCTTTCTCCAGTCTGCTCCATTACACAACCAAAATGATCTTTTTGAAATGCAAATCTTCCCATTACACACACACACACACACACACACACACACACACAAATACACACACACATAGACCTCCTAGAGGTTTTTCATTGTTCATAGAATTTTTTTTAAAAAATCATTTTAATAGAGCCTGTAAAGCTATACGTGCCCAGGGCCAGGGATTTAGCTCAAGTGGTACTGTACCTATGCTGCAAGCACAAGGACCTGGGTTCGATCCCTGGCACCCCAAACAAACAAACAAAGCTGTACATGCTTGATCCCTACCTACCTAGCCAATGTCAATTTGTGCTAAATCACACTATTAACTTCTCAGCCCACAGCCTTTTTAGTCTTCCAGTGTTTAGCATTCTGCTTCTACCCTAAATGCATTATATGCACTGTTGCCACCACTTGAAATGTTTTCTCCTCCTTTCTTTATTCAGTAAACTTCTATTTGTCCTTCAGATCTCAACTCATGCATTACTCACTCAGGGAGACCTACCTTCTCCCACCTCCATTAAGTAGCTCAAACTAATCCATTGGAGATTACCATGGCACTTCATATCTCTTCTTCAAGGCACCTGGAACACTTGAAGCCTTACGTGTGTATCTGTGCTTACTAATATCTCCTTCTCAGTAAACTGTATGATAGAGCGCCTCGACCTTTGTTGCTCTCCATGACACCCTCAGGCTCCAGGGTGGGACCTAGCACATGATAGACATTCGGTACATATGTTTTAGGCTAACTAAATACATGCTTATGATGAGGACACAGAATGATGACACTTGTGTGAGTTCTTTGATTCCAAAGCTATCAGAAAGAAAGTATGTACAGGATATGGTAACAAAAAAGTTTAAGAGCAAAGAAGACAGAGAATCATAATATATTCCTAAAATGTACCAATAAAGTCAATTCATTTAATAAAAGAAGACAGAGAAACCTTGAAGAACTTAGACTTTACTTTTGGAAATAGATGATAGTGGTGACATTCACAGAAATGGGAAGCTTGGAATGGTAACCTTACAGAAGAAAAACACCCAATTCAGACCTGAGTAAGTGGAATTTGGGGTGAGGATGGAACACTCAAGCAAAAATAGTGCATAGTAAAATTCAAAACTGAGCCACAGTCTTCCCTCAATTCAAATCACCCAAAATAAAATTGTACATATTTACCTCAGGAAAATGAGCATTTTGAATTTATCCACCTGAGAAGCACATTATCTATTGACACAGGAATAATTGTGGTAGTAGACCATCTACTAACTTATTTCATTGTCTTCCACAGTAAAATTACTTTTAATTTGCATATCAAGAGATTCTGAAATGTGTGTAGGATGTTCTTTAGGATTCTGTGGTCATTAGCAAGTAAAATGAGTGACACCCAGAAGCCTGTAATTGATGTATAGGTGAGCTGATAAAAGTAGACACATTTATAGGGGCAAAAGTCAAAGTTATATAAGCAGGATTTTTTTTAACTCATACAGCACTGTTTCAGTTACCAGAGATTCACATTCTATTATGTCTTTTTAAACTAGTAAATGTATTTCAGCTGTCCAATATTTATTTCAAGCTTTCTACTCCTAAATATGTTCATACCTGCAACTAAAAGGAGAATTATTGCATTGGTATCTTGGTTTCCACTTTTGCAAATAGGTTTTTAAAAATGCCAGCCAAATGGCTTTGCAAACCTCCGTTAAAATGTTGCTTCTAGCACATGAAAGAAATATGGAATCCTAGAGCCTGAACCATTTTCTATGAATATATTAAATGTTAATAGGAAAGTTCCTAATTTCCACTCTTTTATTAACAATTAGTCATTGAGGTGCATTCACTTTTTGGCAAACAATACAACACTAAATATCACAAAAGCCTAACTTCTCTTCTTTGATGCAGCATTTGAAGCTATTTGCAGCTATTGGAGTAAACTAGAACAAGTAATTGGAAACCCTATCACAAAACAGAGGATGGAAGTTAAACACTTATTTTTTTTAATCAGAGAAGGCAGAGCCATAGACTGAACAATTGGAACAACATTTCTAGTGGGCATATTTAAAGGGAACACAAGGTAAACACAAATGAATTTTAAAAAATGAGTTAAGTGCATGCTTTTATCTCTCAGGAAATAATCCATTTTATAGTTTCCACTTTAACCCAAGCCTGGCTTTGTATATTTTAGAAAAAAATTAATATTGAATCTTTCACATCCATGGATTTTTCCAGAAGGACTGTTGCATCATCTGTTTTTGTTGTTGTTTTTTTTGAGACAGGGTCCCACTTTGTAGTTCGACCTGGCTCTGAGCTCACTATGTAGCCTAGGCAAGCTTCGAACTCAGCAATCCTCCTGTCTCTGCCTCCCGAGTGCTGGGATGACAGGCGTGAGCCACCATGCCCGGCCTGTTGCATCAACTGAAGTGTTGACTGATAAGGATTCAAATCTTCATTAATTAAAATCATAGAATTTTAGAATCAAGTTTTAGAGATTGTTTACTAGCCTTTTCTTTAGAGGTGAGGCCCAGAGAACTTCATGTTGGAAAGATAAGAATTTGACAGATGGAACTTTTGGGGAAAAATATTAAAATATGTATAATGTCTTAATTATCTAGCACCCATAAATGCATGCCATAGATTTTCATGGAACTACCCTATACCAGGAGCAAGAAATGAAAACCTGCTTCCCAAAATAGCTAAGGAGAAACAAACTTCAATACCAAAAGCCAGGTTCTATAAATGCTGAATAGTACAAGAAGCAGCAATCATCCAAAATAGTTTGCATTAACTTCAGCAGGGGGGAGTACCATGTTGGTATCCTAATCACTATCAAACTCACTTGCTGTGTTTGAAACCCAGTAGGGATCCCAAATTAGGACCATTCCCTAAAACAATATCTATCTTAAAGAATCATTCATATCCCAAGTAAAGACAATCCGATCAAATATCAGTAGCTTCTTAGAAATCAGATCTATAGGAATTAGAGATTCATTCAATCACTGATCTAGCAATCCATCACCATGGGTTGTGGGGAACTGCAGACAGACTTGCCCACATGTGCCCTGCCCTGTGGGATCTTTAACTACTGGGATTATTGCAGACATCTGTTCTGCCCTATGAGATCTTCAACAACAGGAATTATTGCAAACATCTGCCCTGATTTATGCATGTTGGGATTTTGGGTGTGAAGGCTTGGTTCCAAATAAAGGTGCAATGAGTTCAGATATTCTCCTTTCTGTTGCTCCTAAAGAAGCAAGAATTGAACCCAGGCTCAGCCTTTTTCTCAAGGTTCCAATTTTGTTGTTTGTTGTTTGTTAACCCTTTTGCTGTTGGACTCACAGGGGACTGGAGCTTGCCACTATGGTTCTGGCTGCATCCTTTTCCCTGTCTCCCACAATGGGTTAGCAAACATGATCAAAATCATTAGTCAGGCTGGTAGTGAGCATAAACTTCTTTGACATTTAAGTATTGGTGTGCTTTTTTGTCTCATCTATACATACTTTTGTTTTTCTTAGAGTCAGTATGATTTCTAGATGAAGTAAATATTTTCTTTTGGTCTCTAAATGTTACACTTATCCTCAATGAACAAATACCTCTCTCTTTTCTTTAAATTTGAATCTTGATTGGTACATTATATGTACACACCATGATCATGCTCAATATTAAGAATTTGTACCAGTATATTACATGACTTAATTCTCATTTTCCCCTTCCCCTACTAGCCCAACCACCTCCAACACTATATATATAAGCTTTGTTTCCTTTTTTACCATCACGTTTTTTCTTTCCCCTCATTACTTACCTTTCAACCCCATTTCCCTTTGAATATTTACTATTTCACAATATCTATCATGCATTCTAGAAATCAGTTACATCTTCAATTTCTCATACCAGAGAAAAGATATGTTTACACATCTGTGACCTATTTATTTCACTCATGTCCATAAGTTATGTCCATCTGAATATAAATGACTAAAGATTATCATCTTGCTTAAAAAGAAAATGTTAAGTTATTGGGATAGCTCCAATGGTATCCATATTTCTCTGTCAGTTATTTTGCTGTATCCTGTTTTTCTACACACACACACACACACACACACACACACACACATCAACCATCAAGAACTATTAAAAATAAACTTCCCAACTGAACAAAATGGTATAAGTCCACTTTTCCCTGCTCTTCCTTACTAAGTACAATTTTAAGTCCTGAAAAGAGTTCAACAGGCAACCAAAACCAGAACTATTAAAGACTAAAAAGGAGACAAATTTATTTGAGAACCCAGGAGTAGAGGAATGATATAGTAGTGGTCATTTTGCCTCCACTATCCCAGCATAAAAAGGTCACCCAGGCTCTTTGTTTCCCAATGCCTAACCTAACAATATAAGATAATCAAATTAAATTCTTTCCCCTGCTGGATCAAATACGAGTCCCTTGGACATCAGACAAGCCTGACAGCACTAGCAAAGGGAGCTGAGCAGGAGCCCCGCTAAAATAAGCAGCCAGGAGAGGCATTCTCCCTCCCTGGCAGACTGAATGTTCTCACCCCAACAAGATGTTGGCTGAACAGAACCTGGGCTGGAAACACTATTTGTTCCCATCTGCCCAACGATCTTCTTGCCCACTCAGAACCACCAAGGCAGCAGACAGACAGAAGAGAAGAAAAGGATCCAGTGTCTTGCTTCAGGCAGCCATTTTGTCCCTGCAATCCTAAGATTCTCCTCGGTCACCTAGAAACACCAAAGCAGGGGGTGCATGAGAGACAAGAGAAAGGGGTCCCATTAACAGCAGGTGGTCTGGTGAAAGAAGTATGGCCCAAGACTCATTTTCTACCACACAGGGGAAGCCAAACCAAGGGATATCAGTAGAGGAATCCTACCACCCCTCTTCCCCAGCGGAAGACCCCTTCCATTCCCTGTCTTGGCACCACTATCAGGGACCAGAGGGAGGTACAAAGGCAAAGACGAAGTAACACTACAAATGCTACTTTAACTGTATCTGGAAGCACAACCCACAAAAGTGGGCCAAGACCTGTGTGCTAAACCTATACAGAATGTCTGTTGAAATGAAAAGTTTAAATAAGGCCTAGAATCTCCTAACACAATTGACAAAATGTCCAAGAAACAATTGTATGAATTGTCTGCCAAGCCAAGAACCAAGGGAATCATATTTTGAATGAGAAAGACCATCAGGTCATGGGAACACCAAAATGGATCACATTTGGAATTATCTAACAAGAATCTTTATATAGCCATCACAAAAGTGATCATAAAAGTAAATACACATTGTCTTGAAGTGAACAAAAGGAAATCTCAGAAAAAGGAAATGGATTAAAAAGCAAATGGAAGCTATAGAATGGAAAAATATAACAATAGACGGGGGTATCACAATCTCCAACTTGAAACTACACTATAAAGCCACTTTGATAAGAATGGCATGGTACTGCCAAAGTAACAGACCCAAGGTTCAGTGGAATAGACTAGAAGATCCAGAAAGAACTCCAGATACACTATGTCATTTCGTCTTTGACAGAAGAGCCAAATATCCTCAATGGATGAAAGACAGCCTCTTAACAAATGGTGCTGGGAAAACTGGGCTTTACCTTGCCAAAGGCTAAAGCTAGACCTATCTCTCTCTCCCTCTTTTAAATTTAATTCTTTATTGGTACAATTTATATACATCTCACAATCACTCATAACACTGGGGAATTTGTACCAATATATGACACAGTCAATTCTCATTTTTACCCATATCCCCACCCACCCACACCTCCCCACCCCCTATATACATGCTTTTATTTTCTTTCAGAATCGTATTTATTCCTTCCCCTCATTACCTCCCCACACCAAATTTCCTTTGGAAATTTCCCATTTTACAAAAACTATCATATATCCTAAAGCTCCTTTACATCTATAGGTGCTCATATCAAAGAAAAGATCCAGTATTTGCATATCTG
>PVIC010030338.1:0-21971 GCA_004025085.1 Thryonomys swinderianus
TTCAGGCTGGCCCTGAGCTCACTATGGTGCCCAGGCAAGCCGCCGCGAACTCAGCAATCCTCCCGTCTCTGCCTCCCGAGTGCTGGGATGACAGGCGTGAGCCACCACGCCCAGCATTATATGTGGTAACCGGGGATCGAACTCAGGTCCTTATGCTTGCGAGGCAGGTGCCGGAACCACTGAGCTAACCCTCCGGCCCTATCTCTGCTTTTTTGTGTTTTCAATTTTACAGAGCAGAAAGTTTTTAAAAAGTGATGACACGGCTCTCTTCCTGTGTAGTGGACACTTGACTTACAAGCTCAATTCATTCCCGAGGACAGATTATAACTCAAGTTGGTCATTTGAAGGCTCAGGCTTTTCTATACAGCTTGCAAAGTCTCTCCTGTACACAGGCAGATCTTGGTGTCCTTAGAGAGATACTGGCCCAGGATTACTTGATTAATCCCACACAGGAAAAGATATTGTAATGTTCTCTCCAGAACTCATTAAGTTTTGAATTTGTATGTGAGACCATCTGGACACACAAGGACTGGCATTCAGGTGATATTTCAAAACTTTGGTTGTAAGCTAAAACTAAAACTCTGCTTATAACCCATGTTGCTCATATAAGGCTGATTGTAACTTGAGGCTCCACTGTAAAAATCTTACTTATTCATTTCTCTTCTGAATCCTATCCTACCTTATCATCTTAAAGATTCAACTCCCTGTTTATTCTCTCTAAACATTATACATCCCTCCCGGTGATCTCCAAAGTTTGTAAATGCCTTGTTTCATCTACCATCCAAAGTTTTAAAAAGAAAGAAAAAAAAAGCAAGGAGGGAAGAAATAAGGAAGGAAGGAATGATTGATTTCCGGAAAACTCACTTTATTTCCGCTCTTTGTCTTTCTTATCTCTCTCTGTGCACCCATTTTTTCTAGTCTCCCTCACAGCCATGGTTTCTCTCTCAGGTGGAGGCCACTAAATCCTTGGCATTCATTTACCTGCCCAGCCACTGCAATCTGGATGCTGCTGGAACACGATGTTCAAGATGCCTTTGACCATATCATCCTGCCTCTCAGTGGCATGGATCCAGCTTCGTGTCACTTTCCACTCCTCCGTGCGCTGGTCCTGTCCATTTGTCATGTTCGTTGACTGCCCCAGTACCCCTCTGTG
The DNA here is from genome assembly GCA_004025085.1 of Thryonomys swinderianus. Lineage (NCBI taxonomy): Eukaryota > Metazoa > Chordata > Mammalia > Rodentia > Thryonomyidae > Thryonomys > Thryonomys swinderianus. Next base: position 1,154 of record PVIC010030338.1, read on the forward strand.
CGGCAGCATTCCAGTTCCTCAAAGTTCCCTGCCATCCAGATGTGCTGCCCTCCTCTAGCCTCCTCACTGTTCAGGGCTCCTCCCATGGGCAGCTCCTCTTTCTTCTCAGGCCTTCAGGATGACCTTGACCATCCCTTTCCTGAAGTCCCTCCGCCAGTGCCTGTCATTGCCCTGCTTCACTTCCTGTAAGGCGCTTTTTGTGATTGCAATTGCATTTCTATCTGTTTATTTCCCTCTGGACTCTGAGTGCCACAAGAAGAGCCAGATCTGTTTTGCTCCTCCCTGCATCCCAGCAAATGCTACAATTCCTGGAAGAAAAGGGGCACTTTAAAATGTTTTTTTTGAATGATAATATTAAGTGATGCATTAATCAAATGTTAATGCAAATTGGTATAATTACAAATTGTGCCTAGCACTATAGAAAGGGGCACATTAGGAGTACTGACCTAGTTTGGGAGGTCAACAAGGCTTCCCTGTAGAACACGTATTTGAGCGAGGCCCTGAAGAGTGGGAGGGAGTTTGAAGGAGAAGGATAAACACGCTGAGAAAAGGTCAGCCAAGTCTGATAGGAAGCCTCAAGGAGATTTAAAACCTGAAATGGTTTTCATTTCAGTTGGGGGGTTGGAGGTTCCTTGTTTCCCTTAGGAAGGGGAGTCTGTGTGTGTTTCTGAGGAGAAAGTGACACGGGTGGAGAACGCAAGGTCAGTGCCCGGGTGATGTTAGCCATGTTTTAACCGCAGCCAGGAAAGCCAAGGTTCTGTTGCCCTTGGTCCTTCTAAGCAGGAAGTGTGTGCAGTGCTCCCGCGAATGGGCAGGCAGAGCAGGGGTCTTGGTGGTAGAGGCGGCCAGCTGGGGAGGCGGCCTCCCTGCCCTGAGGCGGCTGGGCTGCCACCTCAATCTCGCACTCCCTGCGTGGACAAGCACTTGGACAGGGGCGGAAGCTTGAGCACTGTCTGATACCATCTGCTCAGGGATCCCTTGGCTCAGAGCTCTAGGTTTGGCCTTAGGGGTGGCCAGAGTTCAAGGGTAGTGCCCCAACAGGAGGTTTTCAAAATAGGGGTATGAGAATTGTGCAGCCAACTGAGCCAACAGAGGTAGAAAGATTGGAGGCACTTCAACCCATCCAAAAGGATCCAAGAACAGGTGAACATCTAAACACACACACACACACAGGCACACGCACTTGCGCATGCACACACACACACACACACACACAGCAGAAAGGACCCGTCCTCTGACTCTGACCCTGTGACTGCTTCCAAGGTCCCTTCCAAGGAAGTAAGCAGAGAGGCAGAGACAGGCAAAGCCCAGGGCAGAAGCATGACTGCTTTCATGCAATTTACAAAGGAAAAGTTGGAGAAGCTGAGGGACCAGAAGCAGAGCAAAGGAGCAATAATATCTGCCTAAACAAGTACACAGTGATTACATATGCCTACAGATAAAGTTCAATGGTTTGGAAGATGTGATACAATGTTAAAACAGAAAATGAAAAAATAATTTAGGGTTTAGATTCAAATATTTAGTTTCCAAATACATATTAGGTACAGTAGTGCGTCAGTTCACAAACTGGACTCTTTCCACAATTCTGGTTGCAAATCAAACTGCACAAGAATTGAATCAAATTTCCTCATAAAGTCAATACCAACTTAATCACTGAATTTGATTTGTTTCTTATGCTACTTAGTTTGTGACCAGAATCATGGAAAGGATTAGGTTCATGAACCAAGGTCCATTGTACACAGATATAAAAAAAAATGATTGGATAGAATCATAGCTTCAGTTATTATATTTAATGAAAGTTGTACTACTGTGGTCTGATTTGATACTTTATTTTACTAACCATATATAGTCAAATCATAAACAGCAAACAGTTTTATGATTTGTTCATTTATTATAGTAAAATACATATAACACAAAATTTGTCATTTGAATCTATTTCAAATGTGCAAACCAACTAATTAAGTAGAGTCTTATTGTTGTTTGGCCATCAACAAAGTCCATGCCCACAACTTTTTCATCTTCTCAAACAGAAACCTCATCCATTAAATACTAACTCTAGCCCTTAGCAAGCAGCATTTGACTTTCTGTCTGAATTTGTTTATACTCAGTCTCTTGAATGCATAGCATTACACAGTATTTATCTTTGTAGGTTTAACTTATTTCACTCAGCACAACATCCTTGTCTCTTCACCTTTGATTATGTTATAAGCACCTTAGTGTGTTCCTATGTGCTGTTATATTGCAGTACTAATCTATAGAGATCTCTAATGAGGTCTTCTACAAGAGACTCAGTGAACTTGAATATTTTGCTTGTAATGTGAAGGAATCACCTTTTGAGAATGACAATAAAAGACCATATTGGATACTGCTAGAGTTTGAAACCGAAGTGTTCCTCAGAAGCCCACATGCTAAAGGCTTAGCCTCCACCTTGGGGCTTTTGGCAGGCCATAGAAACAAAGAAGTGGGGCCTCGTGGAGGTTTTAGGTCACTGGAGGAATACCCTTGAAGAGGATGGTAGGACCTTGACCTCCTCTTTTTCTTTTTTTCACACCCTATCCACAAGGTGAAAAACTGTACACCGTATACTCTCCATTATGTGTTGCCTTGCCATAGGGCCAAAAACAATAGGACCAACAGACCAGTTGACCAACCTCTAAAGCTGAGATGCCCACCAGCAACATCAAGTAGATGGCATTGCCACATTTTTGTATTATGTCTTGATGAAAAGTGAATGGAAGATGATGAGGCTGGGACTCATTTTTTGGTTAAATAAAGGCTAAAATTGAACTTTGAAAACATCTCGTAATTCTCTTTTATTGCAGAGTCTCAGGGACTCTAGCTATGTGGCACAAGGGAAGCAGTATAGTGTCACAGTAGAAATCCTGAACATCCTTTGACCTCCAGCCAGCCTATAATAGTTGAGTGTCCTTGGGAAGATGACTTCAGATATCTAGACCCCAGTGTCTTCATCTTCAGTACAGGTATCATAACTGTACCTACCTTGTGAAACTGGGCAGGTTAAATTTCAAGTTCCATAAATAATGCCAATGAATGTTATTATTATTTCAAATTATCAGTTGTTTAATGCCACAGCTCAGATCAAAATCCAGCTTTCTTAACTCCAACCCATCTTCACTAACATTATTTGCTTCAGTATTACTTTGAACTTTGACCCTTAATCATTTCCTCTTCTTCGTTCCCTGGAGAACTCCGGACTTTAGAGAGAAACCGAAAATGAGGGAAGCATGGAGATACAGAAGGAAGGCGAGAGAGTAATCCGGAAATGGGCACCAAAATCAACATTTCACCATTCGTGGATAAAGCTCCATGCTCTTTTCTATACACTGGTAGTAAGATGTGTCAAGAGCCATGTACACTGTCTATATCATGTAATATAGATCAATTTTCTTTCCAACAGATAACAGGTAGAAACATCTTGGTTATGACAAAGGCTTTGAGAAACTTTGACTTTTTACAAGCTGTATTTAATATAGAGGAAAACACAGGCTTATATTTCTAAAACTTTGTGTTCATTGTGATTTTCAAGATTCGTTGTAATTTCCTCAAAATCTTGGTATGTAACCTTTTGCGCTGTATCCTCTTCTTCCTCTGAAAGTGCACATATCCTCGCAAAGTTTCCCCTGCCTGCTTCTTCCCTTCAGAAAGCTCTCTCGCCTGCTCTGTCCCCGGTCATTTGCTTTGCCTGGCTGAGAAGAGATACCAGACTGCCTCTGTTCACAGTCTTGCAGCCAAAGACCCAATATGCAGGGCATGGTCCAATTAAAAAACCGGGCACACAAAGAAAGGCAAGTGTTAAAGAACAACTGTGTTCTGCTAAAAAGGAAGAAAGGAAAGAAAAATAACAGTGTGCAAATGTTTCACATCAAGTTTTCTTGTGCTAATTAAGTAGTATTGGATGCTTGTTTTGAATGGGCAGAGTAACCACTAATTTTGAGTGGAATCTTCTGGAAGGATTGGTGTAAATAAAAAAGAAAGCCTTAGAGAGAAGACTTGTTATCCAGGCACAGCCCCAGGCCTCATATCTCTCAGCGTATGCTGCTTTCTAGACTTCATGCACTAGACAAGCTGTGCCCTAGGAGGTGCCTCTTTTGTGGGCATCTGTGTGCAGCAGACACAGGCAGACTTGGGCACCAAGTGTGCACCATTTCAAGAATGCCATCTATTCTTAAGTGCTCATTTCTGAGAACATGTGTGCCAGCTTGCCTCTTGCTTGGAGGGCAGAAAGTAAATGGGGGGGGTGGGTAACGACGGCTTAAATTTTCGTTATGTCTGTTTTGTTTCCTTCTGTTCCCCTGACCCTGACTCCTACCCAACCTTCTTCACAGCACCATTACCATTACAATTTGGAAAGATTTTTGCCTTTTCACCCTCTTGGCACTTCCTCAGGGCTCAGCTGCTTGAGAATTCCTTGTACATGGGCTGGGCATCGGGGCTGCTCCCAGCCTTGGCTTAGACCACCTGGCTCTGCCTGGGACTTTGAAAGATGCAATCTGGAAGAGGAAACAATATCTCTGTTGAGAGCAACTGCCCTTGGCCTGAATTCGTCAAATAGGATTTATTGGGATAAGAGGAGAGAGAGGAGGAGGAGGGAGACAGACACATAGAAAGTATATTTCTGTAAACAAAGTCAAGGTATGGCTCTGCTCCTCAGGGAGATGATAGTAAAAACAGGAATGGTGGGCATGTTTTCAAAACAGCCTCATGGAAGCTTCTACTTCAAGGCAGATTACAGAGCTTATGCCCAACACCAAGCATGCCAGACACCATCCTGGGGGTCTCAATTAATCCTCCCAAAAGGCCCTGGCAGGCCATCGTATTTCTGGTGCCCTGAGAAAACTGAGACTTGGAGAGCTCGATGTTCCTACCAAGGTCGAAGCTCCCAAGACTGAGGCTTCCTGGCCACGTGCCCAGTGCTTACCCATAGTCCACAAGAAAAAGAAAAATCATCACCTTGAAAAAAAAAATTGCTTGACATTTCCATTAGCCAGTGTAGCATAGATGCTCACGCCAAGGGAGACTGGGTAAGAACGCTCTGTGTAATCGTTGCTGCTCCTGTGTAAACTTAAAACTACTCTGAAATAAAAAGTTTATTTTAAAAAAATAGGCCACAATCTGGCTTCATAAATACTTCCAAAACGCATGAAATCCAGATAATTCGTGTCGTCCTGTTCTGTCCCACCCTACATTGGTGGTGAGTAGCTCAGAGTTGGCCTGTCCAGAGTAAGCATTTGCTGAGGACACGGACAATGTGCCAGAGAGGGAGGACAGAGGGTGTGAGGTGCAGGGGCCTTATTGAGACTAAAAAGTCAAGGATGGCTTCTCAGTAAAAATAATGTGTATAAATTTTAACACACTGATTTATGAGCATGCTAACAGAGTATGAAAACATACGTTGCTGCTATTTTTAGTCGGTGGTGTGTCTTTTAATTTATTGTGTCTTTGCCGTAAAAATATTTGAGCAAAAAATTACAGTCAGCATCCTGGCTCAGTGACTAAAAGGAGAAAGATCGTCTAGTGGAGTGTGAAGTGACTTAGGGGAAAGACAAGTACTTAGGAACTAGAGGGGATCTAAGTTCAAGTCCCAGCAAATGAGATTTCTACTGCATGATCAAGTAGTTCATGGTCTCTCAACCTGTGACTCTTCATGTGTAAAATGAGGATGTACCTACTGTGTCCATTAAAATATAAGTATGTAGTATTCACTCATATACTGTAAATATTCTGAAAATAAATACAAGAATGAATGATTAAATATGATTACTATTGAAGTTCACCTGTAATTTAAGAACAAAATATGAGCATTGACAATGAGAAAAGGCTATTAATCTATTGGTTAAAGAAATCCCCTTGAGACAGGTTCTCTTCAAGCAGTGCTTTCTTTCTTTCTTTCTTTCTTTCTTTCTTTCTTTCTTTCTTTCTTTCTTTCTTTCTTTCTTTCTTTCTTTCTTTCTTTCTTTCTTTTTGTGGTACAGGGATTAAACTCAGGTCCTTGTGCTTCCAAGGGAGGCACAGTACCACTTGAGCTAAATTCCCTAGGCAGTGATTTCAGTTGGTGGTGAGTGAGGTGCAGACAGCCACACTCAGGATGCAGGTGCTGCATAGCCAACAGACCCTGATGCAACTCATCTCTCCCTTGGATGTTCTCTGTGAGTAGGACCAATGTGACATATTCACTTAGAGGTAGGAGTATCTTGCTGGGACTCCAGGCTGAAGGGTGTGAGGATCCAGAGGAACAGGCAGACATATTTCTATCCACAGGTTAGCAGTGTGACTGATTTGTCCCATAGCTCTAGAAGTCTTTGCCCTGAGCTTTTAAGGATCAATAAGAAAACAGAGTTGTATGCAAAGGGTGACACATGATGAGGTACAGCCCAACCCCAGCTACACCAGAGTAGAGGGCACCCCACTCAAAGTGTCATTTCCCTCCTCTGTATGTGGTCATAACACAAATCTTGTCTTCTTGCTGAGCCAAACCTCCTTCTTTTTATTAGCTATCACTACAAGCAGCTGTTGTCTTTACTGTCTCATAAAATTAGCCTGACCGTCAAGGAAAGAAAAGGCAGATGCAGAGCCTGAATTTATTAGCCAGGATCTGGCTCCCCACATAACTGTAACCTGGAAAGGACTTCTCTACCACTCAGGTCTCTTTCCTTTCACTCACTCAGACCTAGGCAGAAAATACCCATCACATCACAGAAAAGCAGTTCATGCCTGTAGGATCTTCCTGTCCCACAGCATATGCATATATAAGGAGCAGAGGATGGGGATGGTCAGTGCATCCCCAAATCTACCTGAACTTAACGCAGCCAGTTAAAAATACAGAGCCCTGGGCCTTATTTTAAATGTGCCCAATGACAAGCTATTTGGGGGAGGGGACAGGAATCTGAAGTTTTGGAAACTTCTCTGGTGATTCTGATCATCAGGCCAAGATTTGACATTACTCACCTACCAGGTTATTTTGGTCTGGGACATTCTAGTTTGAGGAAGTCCGGCTTCCCTTCTAAACCACAGATGCCAATAACATTTATGTATAAAGCTTGCAAACCATTTGTTAACATCTTATGGAAGTTCTACAGTCAAGGATCTTACTCACTTTCCCCATGCATGATTTTTGCCCAAAGATGAAGGCATCAGATTTTCTCTTCCTCACAAAGCACTTGGTATCAGAGGCAATGAGTATACCTTGGTCATTTCTGCCTACTTCTTAGATGGAAATGAAGACTCCAGAGTACCACCCCCACCCCGCCGACCTCCTCAGTCAAAAATCCCCCTTTTATCAGGATTCCCACCCCATTCATTCATGGGCACTTGGCTTAGACCCCCGGTTCTGAGAAGCTGGGAGATAGCTCGGTGCTATGGTCATGCCTAATATGGGAGACATCCTTGCTTCAATCCCCAGCACTCCAAAAACAAAACAAAACATAGATCACTGGTTCTCAATTGAGTTGCACAATGGAATTATTTGTTGTGTTCAAGAGACAAGTGATGTGTGAATCCCAAAGGCTGAGACTTGGGGATTATGTTCAACCCTCCAAGTGAATTTAATGAATAACAAAGCAACAAGTAGAAAAATGGATTAAAATACAAAGCCAAAAGAAGTCTTGGGGAACCACAGATAGAATTATAGGGAGGATTCTGCACTGCTTTGGTTTTGTTCTTCATTAAAGTGACATCAAATCCGGAAGCTTCAATTAGTTCTTCCACAGTGAGGATCCTGAGACTCTGAGTAAAGCAAGAGGAAGCAGGAGAAAAGGCTTCTGACTGTCTCAGTGTAATGACACGATTTCAGGCTTCTTCTGGCTCCTGCTCAAGTGGCCGGAGCTTTCTAGGGCAGGCTAGTTTCTTACCTGCCTTGAAGCAAAGCACAGTTAAGTTCTAGACACTCTAGTACACACCTTGCGATGTGCGTATTTCTCAGTCCGCCTAACAGAAAACTCTTTCCATCAAAAACTGAGTTTACACTGTGTTTGTATGGGGACACAATATCAGTCCATTTTAAAAAAACAACCAAAGGAACTAGGCAAAATTTCAGTTCAATGAATTTCAGCCAGATTCTCAACGCATTAAACTCTCACAAAAGCCCTTGCTCAGACTCTACAACCAGGCCGCAGGGCTCCAGCTGATGCGCATCCCCAACAGATCCTTCCCGAGGGGGCCCACAGGGGGCACTGAGGGCTGGCGGGAAAGCTTGGATGTATTTGTCTTCAGTTTGGATACAGGCCCTGGTACCCACAGTTTTCTCATCTAGATGCTGCCTAACCTCACTTTAGGGAACTCACAGAGCAACTGCATACGAGTAAAGATTAGCAAGAGACAGTGTGGGAGGCAGCCCTCAGGGTGTTCCTGGGCAGGCTCTCCGCTGGGCCCCAGGCATGTGGGAAGCGCTCAGCCTGACTTTGCCGGGTGCAGAGTGCAGGGCAGCGCTGAAGCCCAGTGGAGACCCAGGGCTGTGCCCTCCGCTGTGTGCTCACTGAACCTGCATCAGTGTCAGGGCTCAGGAAGGCTTTATCAATAAAAATAGCTGTAGGAAAGTGATGGCTTCAGTTCCTTGTGCTGTCGTGTGGGTGATCAACCCGCCATGCCATTGCTGGGAGGCTCCTCAAAGATAGGCCTGAAACTCCAAACCCAAAGAGACAGCTTGTTGCTCCTCCCAGAGCTGGAGGTGTGGGTTGAAGCTGAGGGAGCGCGGTCCTTGGAAAATGATTTCTGCTCTTTCTGTTTACTTGAGCAGTTCTGTTTTACAGCAGCTGGGCTGGGCTGTGAGCTGGAAGTCATTCTGCAGAGGACTTCATGGAGGTGATGTGTCTGAAGGACACAGAACAGTGAATGCAGTGAGCTGGGAGAGAAGCGTGGTGGCCCCATGACTGAGCCCTCTATCCTGTGAAGTTGGGGTTAACCAACTGGTGAAATGCAGAGCTGGGCTGATGGGCTGGGTTCCTACTCTAGGGGGGGTCTGTACCCTCAGCACAGCTCTGGGCAAGGCCTCTGGCTGAGGAAGAGGAGAAGGAGTCCTCTGAGGCCTCCAGGAACACATGGGCACTGTGACTGTTGGGATTTTCAGCCCAGGAAAAGAAAAAAGAATGAAATTCTGGTGAAGAGTGTAAGATGCTATTTCAGGACAAGAAATAGTATTTTGAGTGACTGTAAGGAAGTCATTTTGTGAAGTTTCAGACAGAAGTGGGAAAAAAATCCAAACAGAGCCCCAAAGGGCTGGCAGAACCAGACAGAAGAGCTTTGCCTTGGAATCTTCCACAGGAAGCGGATGGAGCTGCTACCAGTGCAGGCCAGCTGGAGCACAGGCCGCGCGTATGAGAGCCCACCCGGAAGGACAGAGGGAGACATGTCAGGCCCGGGCAGGTGGGCAGAGGGGAGAACACAGAGACAGACGACTCTGAAAATAACTCTGCTCTTTATTCATTTCTACTGTGTGCTAACTGTGAGTGAGACCCTTTGTGAGATTCCGTGACAATCAGACTTTTTAATTTTGACAGCTGAAAGTCACTTTTGGTTTTCATAACAACAGCCCACTATTATAAGCATCAACTGTGGTCAGCTACTGTGCTAACCTGGGCAGCACTAGTCATCTAATTCAGTCCCGACCATAAAGCCACAGACTTGTTCCGACAGTGGAGCCAGCACAGGATTCAAATCCTGCCTTGCAGACTTGTTAGCTGTGACCTTGGGCAGTTTACTTAACCTCTGTGTGTATTCACTTACAGGGTAGGAATAAAACTTGTGTTTTCCCTGTGAAATAGTTGGAGAGACTAAACTGATATTACATCCATGTATCTATCACCTAAAAAAGTGACTGACATACAGTAAACACTGTATAAATGTGGCTATCAATTTTTAAATTGATTTTATTGGTACATTTTATATACACGTTATGATCACAATCAACACTGAGAACTTGTACCAGCACATGAAACAACTTATGGCTACTGTTATCACCAGCCTCTTTTTACCAAGGATACAACAGATGTGCAGAGACAAAAGGGAGACTGAGGAGCAGGGCTCAGAGCTCAGGGATCTATTTTACACATTACACTGTTAGGCTTTAGGCTGGCTTCTTACAAAGCTTGTGTTGCCTGTGGGCTTCCAGGATGCCCTCTTCTAGGAGCATGGGTACACCTTGCCTATCACCTGCTGCCACAGCAGACAGTTTACTTGGATGGGATGAAGCATTATGGGCTGCAGACATATGCCCCCCTTCACTGTGCCTCTAGGTGGCCAAACCTTGGGAATCTGTGCGTTGTATCTGCAGACCACACAAAGAAGCTTGGACCTCTAGAACTCAAGGACTGGTGCCACTTCCAGAATTGCCTTTCCACACTCTTGGGAAAGAAGTTTCTCTGTTGCCTGTAGATCTCAAAAGTGGTACTGACACTGAATCCCACCCCAGAAATTCTGATTGGGCTGGTGTGGAGTCTGGCCTGGGTATCACAGGCAGCGAAGTCTGAGGAGCCCAGACTGCAGGCCCTCTGTTAGCAGCTATGATTATGCATCAGGATCCCTCTCCCCTCAGACCACAGGTGACAGGCTCACAGACAGACAAGAGCTTCTTTGGTCTCCTAGCAGCAACATGTGGTTGGTGAAGTATTTGTGCTGATGTGCCTCTTGTGGGTCTTGCATTTCCTCCTCTTTCCACAGGTGGGAGAGGAGACATCAAATGGGAGTCTATTGCAATCCCATGAACCAGAGCCCCCTCTAGGTGACTGAACCTGCCCTCCAGGACACTGAGGAGTACTGTCACTGGTCTGCCCTGTTTTGCCCACTTACCATTGATTGTTCAAAGACAAGGAAATGAAGTTTGGTCTGCTGATGCCTCTATGATTTCAGTGTTCTTCACTGAAGCAGCTAAGTCTGTTTTTAGAGACTGCCCAGTGGATTGATTTCAGGAAGACTCACCTGAGGAACTTCTAAAAATAGAAATGCCCAGGACCTTCCAGATGCCCAGAAAGTAGAAGTCTCAGGAAAATGAGACCTAGGCATTTTTACTCATCCAGAGACAGCTCAGGCCCATCCTGGCGAGGATGCGCTAAGGGTAACAACTGAGACAGTTGGCTCCACCAGTCAGATACCCAGGCCTCAAGCTCCTGCAAGAACCTGCAACTGACCGGGAAAGGCAGAGCCCCATGGAGCCTGGTGAGGTGTATCCCTGACTTTGCAGGTCACCTAGAGTCCAGCCATCCCATCCTATTGTTTGACACCTAGCCAGTTCCTGCTGCCTGCAGGAATGCTGACTTTTTGCCTTCTGTTTTCTGCAGCTGAGCCATGAGTAATTTGCGTGCAGTGACCAAGTCTTGCTCTATTCTGTATTCTCTGCAGCACCTAGAAGGGTACTGGGCCTGCCAAGGAGCAGAGTGTGCATTTGCTGGGGGATTCTGGTGAATCAGCAAGTGGAGAGTCACAAGGAAACTGAAAAGGACAAGTGAGAAGTCCCCATGTCTTCACTCTTCCAGTCACAGGACATAGCTGACAAAATGAGTTGTTCTCAGCTAGTAATTTGAATCAAGAGAGAGGACTAGCAAAATGCATATTTACAAATGTCCTTCTTTTAGTGTGAAAGGTTTCCATGGAGACCTGTGAGAGTGACATCAATTCCTGGCTGAAGAGCATGTCAGGCTCCTCATATTAAACCAGGCTGGCTGCTGAGCTGGTGCTGTTGCAGCTGCTGGATCTGGGTGGCACCTGTGGGTGCCTGGGGATGGACAGGGGATTAGTTCCTGTAGGATGGAAATCCTCACACACTGAGGATGCCACATTCTCTTCCAAAATGGATAATTAGGCGAGGCAACAGCATCTGTCTTCCCGAGATCAAATCCGCTTTATTTGAAAGCCTTTGCATATGTGAGCCACACCAAACCCAATCTGGCTTTGGCGGGCAGGATGTAGCCTTCAGAGTCCACAGACTCAGTTCATCTTCCAGATTCCAGACAGGCATGAGGAGCTCAGGGCCTTTGTCCAGTGCCAGTGTCTGCTTATAAAAACAGCCTAATTAACAAAACCATTAGCATCGCTGCAGCCTTATGATGCTAATAGTTAATTGCACATCTAATTCTATGGAGCCCCTTCATAAACCATGACGACCTACACCAAGCTCTACATGACCTGCATTCTCTGGAACTAAAAATATGAACAACAGTAAAAGTCAAATATTACAGAGATGTAGAGGGGACTAAGGCATAGTTTGGAATCCATGGGCACATTTCCTCAGCTCTGAAAACCAGAGTGTGTGCTAAATTTAGGGGCTGTTATCATAGCTATGAATAAGCTCATCTAAGGATGTGGAAGTAACCATCATGTTGTGCTACATCATACAAGTAATACAAGTTATACTACTTGTATGTTATACAAGTTTTGCCATGATGAAGACTGGACCACTCCCAGTGAATGCCTGGCAATTGAACCCACATTCAAACATTCTGTCACTGAGCTACATCCTCAGTCCAGAGTCTAACTCTTCTTTCTCCTATAAGGGAGGTTTACATATCAGAAACTGGTCAACACACTTCATAATATATTGCTTAGACACTGGGTCAGCGTCTTTCCTCCAACACTGTGATGTGCTGTCTCAGTGTCTCTGAGGACATAGTGCCTCTCTGTATGACCCCCCAAGCATTCCTCCTCTCTCAGAGTCCACACAGATTTCAGGACACTGTGGGGTTACCCCAAAGACACAGCTGCAGAGACTGTGCCCATGGGGTCTATGAATGCCTATGTTTTTGAAGTGTAGTACAAAAGCCCTACTACTCTCCTTCCAAAACAGAAATTAAAGTAGATTATGAGGTGTGTGGGTTGAGAATAAGCAGGGAGCACTGAACTGATCTGAAGATGGGTACTGGAAGAGCTTGAAAGGATGACAACTCTAATCACTTCACTTACCCTCCTGCCACTGCTTACCACACTGATAATCTAATCTATTTGAGTGGTTTGTAATTTAAAACTCAGACTACACCTGAAAGGTCCCTAAAGTGTTTCAAATGTGGTTGTCCCTCGTGGAAGAGCACTGAAGATTCGTTGAGCACCTTCTTGGGTAAGGAAGACAACACAAGAAGAGGATACTCACAGGGAACTTTAATATACAGGAAGGCTCAACAGCTGCTGGTGAATTCTTCACTAAGTTCAGAGTGGAACAGGCAATTAGCATATGGCCAATAGCACAAGGCAAGGCCAATGGCAGAAAGCAGCTCTGGAGTAGCAGGACTGTGATCCTGGAACTAGGCCACATGGAAGCACTTTTGAGTGGCAGCCCATGGTGGTTAGTATTCAGTGGTCAGCCCTGTGCTGTTCATCAAGTGTAGAGGTTTTGTCAGCCTGGTACCTAATTTTCTGTCTCCCAGAAGGTAATCACATCCCTGAATTACCTAATGATTCATTTTCCAAGATGGCAGCCATTTTTGATACTTTTGGGCAATATACTACCAAAGAATTCTTACCCTCTGCGCATCTCAGATCTCTCCTGGATTATGCCTGATGGATACAGTCCCAGTCTTGGCCTACAGTCTTGGGGGAAGGTGGACACCTGGAAGAAACAACACATACAGGATAATCTAAACATTAGAGTTCTGGGACTTGCCAGGCATGGAATCAGATCAAAGCTCCAGGACTTGCTACCCCAGTGACCCATCTAAATCTTGGTTTTTCATTTTTAAAATAGAAGTAGTGATGGTTCCTATCTCACAGGATTCTTGTGAAATTTAACAAGATACCACGCAGATGGTAATTAGCACAGTTCCTTGGCCACACTAATACTATTGCATTTTATAATAGTAATCAGAGGGTTCTGTAGCAGAGTGTTCAAGTTATCAAAATTTATCATTCATGACATATTATCACTGTTGTACCTTCCCTGTCCCACTCTCTTTTATACCCTACCACAGAGCTATCATTTTATCTACCATATGTATCCATTTTATTGTTTCCTATGGTTGCTAACTTATGACGTATATATTCACCTAAATGATACATTGCCTAATGTGCTTGGAGTGTAGTTTAGTGCTACAATGCATGTTTAGCACATGTGAAGCCCTGGGTTCAATTCCCAGTACTGTACATGTACACACACACACACATACATGTTGCATACACATACATATGTGTATATATATCATTTACTCTTACTTTTTTATCTTATACATTTTATCCAAAGATTATCATTGTCTATGTAGCTTAACTTTCTGTCACTTAACATCATTGTTACACCTATATTAATATTCCTCCATGTTGATGAATAAAACTGTAACTCGTCCATTTTTTTAGGATTGCATAATCTACTTTGTACATATAGTATGTACATGCATGCATGTGTGCATGTATGTTTGGGCATGTATTCCTTCTCCTCCCTTAGCATTTGAGGTTTTTATGTGCTTGTTTTGATCTTCATAAATAGTTTTATTGAGACTATCCACATATTATGCAAATGTGCTTTTTCATACTTAAAAGTCTACAGTTCAGTGGTTTTTAGTATATCAACAGACTTTAGTAACTACCACAAAAGTTGATTTTTAGAATATTTGAGTTACCCTAAGAAGAAATTTTATACATCCATTGACAGTTACTCTCTGCTTCTCCCCAGCCCCGTTAGCCCCTGGCAACCACTAATTCACTTTGTCTCTATAGATTCATCTATTCTGGACATTTCATACAGATGGAATCATAGCCAACCTTTTGACTGTCTTCTTTCACTCAACATAATGTTTTAAAGGTCTGTCTATGTAGCAGAGTGTATCAGTACTTCACTCAACTGCCAAATAATTTCCCACATTTTATTTATCTATTCATTTGTTTATGGACAGTTGGGTTCTTTGTTTATAGCATTGTGCTCTTACTAACAGTGCTATCATGAACATTATTTCCTGGGCACATGTGCAAGAGTTTCTCTGGGGTATATTCTTGGAATAGTAGAAGAAAGACAAATGTTCAATTCCAGATGATAATGCCAAATTGTTTCCAAAACTGTTCTATAATTTACATTCTCAATAGTAAAATAAAAGATACCATGACCCACATCCTTACTAATTTTTGGCACTGATTGATTTCCCAGTTTTTGTTAAAGTTGTTTAAATTTTCTTTTTTAGTAGTCGAGCCATTACTTTGCATTTGACCTATTGCCTGATAGTGAAATTCTGTCGGAGGTCCAAAAAGAAAATACTTGCCTGATGGCTTCTTCCATAATTAGCAGTTTTCTTCATAATGGCTCTAGCTTTGTTTCCTGACCCCGAATTCAGATGTTGCTGTTTGTACTCATGTTCTTCATCCCCAGATGGGCTGTGTTCTGTCTGCTGGCTGATTCCAGGATCTGCTTCACCCCTTCCCAGGCAGAGAGGAAACAGTGTTGGCCTGTGTCCTTGGTACTGATAATAAACACCCTCTGACACACACATGCATGCACATACACAAAAATCCTTTCATAACCTGGGCATCCTGCCACATTCAGATGGGAGGATGATAGCATAGGAAGCTGATTTGACCAGTGAGAAAATTCCAGTCTTATTTGAACAGCTTATCCTGTGAACACCAGGCCTTCAAATTCGAGTTACAGTGAGCGTGGTTTCCATCCCCACACATGTAACTCTTTCCAGAATCTCATTTTATTTATTTACTGTCTTTCTCATTAATTAAATTTCAAAAACGTTTTCCCCCCAGAGGACTCCAATAGCTTCTACAATAAACAGTTCATAAAAAGACAAACTCTAAAATTCAGCAGAGATCATGGAAGCAGAAGAAAAAGCACAAGAAACCAGAGGAGTGGGGTAGGGAAATTGACTCTTAGAACGATGATTGAAAGGGAATATTTGCTGTCTAGATAGATTTCCCTGCAAAATGTTGTGCTGCTCAGCAGAGTACAAGCATAATCCCACCCATTTGGATCCTTCAATTTGCTCCTCTTTGGCGGTGTTATGGCTTATGTGTAGATGTCCCCTTAAGGCTTCATGTGACCATGGCTAGTGCTTTTTGAAGGTGGCTGGATTTAGGCTATTAATGATGGGATCAAAGTTGTGATGATGGGGTTGATTCATGGTACATTACCAAGGTTAAAGATGTGAGTGCTTTCTACTCTAAGGGTGGGTGACGTGGATAAGATACAAGGGACAAAACTGACCATGGTGGCACAAGCTTATAATCCCAGCATTTGGATGACTGAGATTTCTTTCTGGAGGACTGTATTAGTTAGGGTTCCCTAGAGGAACAATCAATATAAAATATATTTATAATTACACAAGGAGTTTATTAAGTAGATTTACAGGATCAGAAGGGGAGGAGTCCCAGTAATACTTTATGGAATCAGAGGTGGAGGAATTGAAAATCTGCTTATGTGGAGGGCTGAAAGACCCAGTAGTAAATGGTCAAGGCCTGGAAGCTGACTGCAGGGCCCTGGTAGAATCTGTGTTGGAAAACCAGAGTATGAGTTGGAAAACTAAAGGAACTGGAGAACAACATCCAAAAGCAAAGGTAAAGAGTAGAGCAAAAAAGACAAAGGCCCTTCACTTCCTTTCTAGTCCATTCAGGCTACAAGACTGTTGTTTGGTGCCATTTATATCTGGAGTGAGTCTTCTCATCTCAGATTGATGCCTAGATATCAATCACTTATTAATACCCCCAGGGCTTTACTGATCCACTAAATGGGTTTTCCTGAAGTCAAGCTGCCATATAACAATTAATGATTACAAGAACCTATGCTTGTGTGGCTGTATATTAACTAGTCGATCTCAAGTGGCTTGACATAGACCAGTCACCCTTATCTGTGAAAAATATGTTCTGAGACTCCTTGTGGTTGCCTGAAACTGTAGAAAGTACTGAAGCTGTATACACCATGTTTCTTCCTATACATGCAGACCTATGACAGAGTTTAATTTATAAATTAGATGTAATAAGATATTTATAATAATAACTTATTGTAGCTCTCAACACCTTAGTGTCTGATTTTTCCTTCCTTATTAAGTCAAGAATGTCTGGTTTGTTTTTGGCATAGACAAGTTGTCAGAGTCATTGCTGTTAGGCTTTGGTGACATAAAAAATCAACAACACTGCGATATCAACACAGGCAATCTGATTGGAGGCAACTAGTCTGTGGCAAGTGGGAAAATTGCTTATACAACATGGATGTGCTGAGCAGAGAATGATTTGTATCCTGGACAGGATGGAATGGTACAGTACAAGATTTTACTGAGTTATTCAGAATGGAGTGTGGTATAAAACTTATGAGTTGTTCACTTTTGGAATTTTCCAACTGATATTTTTGAACAGCAGTTGACCTCAGGTAACTGAAATATAGAAACCAAAATCATGAATAAGAGGGGACCATTACATAGGATATTTGCATTTTCTTCAAAAATATAAACATTATAGTGAAACCTTGGATTGTGAGTAACTTTTTCTGAATATCCCACAAGATGAGCAACATTTCTAATAGACTTTAACTTGGTAAAGGAGCAATGTGTTCAGTATGAGTTGTACATGATGTCAAATGACACATCATCTCAACTAAGCCAATGGTGCTGTCTCTCTCTTACTGTGTGATTATGGGTGATTGTCTCCCAGCAGCAAGATGGTCTCCCAGTACCTTAGGGAGTGGGGGTTGTGGAGTTGGTAGGGGAACAAGAAAAAATGAGAATTAAATTGTGTCATATACTGGTATTAATTCCCAATATTGCATGTGCTCATGATGTGTACATACAAGGTACCAATAAAGATAAAAAAAATTTTTAAAAGGTAGAGGAATCCCTCACTGCAAATGATATTAAGGAGATGTGTAAAATGTGGGAAACAGTGCAAAATTTTGTAGAAAAGTACCACCTGAATAAGGCTGTAGTAGTACTAGTGTTTCATCTGTTTAATAACAATGCAACATAACATTTCTGTAAAATTCTCCAAATGAAACAAAAGCAAGTGTCATTGAACAAGTTCTGTGCCAAAATTGCCTAAAGAGAAAAAGATTTTATTGAGCCATAACAGTGATTGTTGTGATAGTGAAAGTTTGTACACCAGCCACCAAAGATTTTAAAGATAAATTCAGATTAATGTATTTGTCTTTATATTTTGTTTTATATTACAGTATTATAATCATTTTATATGAATATTTTGGGGTTGTGAATCATCTGAGTTTTCATTATTTCTTATGGGAAATTTGCTTTTATATATAAATGCTTTGGATTACAAGCATGTTTCTGAGATGAATTATGCTTGCAAGCCAAGGTTTTACTGTGTTTTAAATATAAATGTAAACACTATGAATTTTTTTATCATATCCTAAAATAGGAAGCAATTTCTAAATAAATAAATAAATAAGAGCTAATTCCTAAAATGGACTAGATTAAAACATTAAGCATATTTTAAGGCTTTTAATATTTATTGGTAAATTGCCCTTGGAAATGTCAAAACAAGTATTGTTATTAAGAAAATTGTATGAGAGTATGAGAGAGTCAGTTTCTCTGAGTCCACTCTGACATTTCATTTTCATAAAGTCTATTCATTTATATGGGAGTAGTTACATTATTTTTGGCTTTAGTTTTCATTTATTTGATTATTTCATTTATTTGATTTCATTTATTTCATTTATTTGATTATTTGAAGCTGATTTTTTAAAAAATCTAGATAAGATGTAAGATCAGAAGATGAGGTATAAATAGGTAAAATTTCAAGAACAGATTTTTCTTTTTTCTGTTGTTGTTGGCAGTACCAGGGATCAAACCCAGGTTCTTGTGCTTCTGTGGTAGGCACAGTGCCATTTGAGCCAAATCTCTGGCCCCTAGACAGATTTTTCAACAGCTTTATTAAGTACAATTGACCTACAATAGACTGCACCTATTTTAAGGCATGCAATTGAGTATGTTTTGAAATGTGGATACACCTGGGATATGTAGGGGGAAAGGGCAAAAACCTTTGTCCTTGAAGCTTTGCTAGAATGAACTGACAATAGACAGATAAATATGTGAAAAAGGGTTAGCAGTTTACTTATGCATGATAAGGGGCACCATAGTCCAATGATTCCCCGAGAATCCAATGCTCATATGTCCTCCTTCCTCCTAGGAGAGGGAGAGAAAGGAAGGAAATTGTCTGGAGAACAGACAATGGCTTGTAAATGATTGTTTCTGGAAATTGAGTGGCTAGGGAGATAAAATAGCTGTGGACCAGGGATAGGAAAGTGAAGGGGAGAAATGCTATGCAAACAAAAATTGCTTTATCATGTAAATAATGTTTCTTAGGCATTTCCACAATATATAGATGTCAGTGTCTGTCTGACATTAGTGGCATTCAGTTTCTTCTTTTCCTCAGTAGTTCATCTTTCTTGATTATTTAATAAGATTGTTAGGGAGGGAGTTTTGAGGTAAGTGCATGTTTTTTTGAAAGAGGTTTTTCTCTATCGCTTAAGGTAAACTTCAGAGAAAGCCCTTCCTATGCCCATGGGAAATACAGGGGACCTAGAGATGGAGACAGAGGTGCAGGGTGGGGGGGGATCAGGGAGACCTTGATTCTAAGGTGGTTTCTCTAGTTTGGCATGTGAAAGTACACACTTTGGAAAGCCCAAGAGAAACCACCACAAAAATTGAAATATTGAGTATATCCATGGCCTTGGCCTTTGTCCTCCCTGCCCAGCCCTTCCAGGCAACCACTGATACACATTTTGTTGCTATAGATTTATTATAATATTCAAGTATTTTATTTAAAGAGAATCATAGTACTAAGCTATTTTTATCTGGCTTCTTTCTATGTAAGTGTATTAAATTTCATCCATGTTGTTGAATTGATAATTCATTTCTTTTCATTTTTGAGTCATACACCATTGTATGAGTATATTGTGATTTGTTTCACCTTCACATTTTGGTGGATACTTATTTTCATTTTGTAGCTATTACTAAAAAGCTATAAAAATATAAACATTCCTGCTTCAGAACATGTATGGACATATGCTTTGATGTCTCTGGGACAAATAGAGTGAGAGAGCTGGGAGATACAGTTTTGACTGCCTCAGTTGGAAAGATGAATCTAGTTCCTATTATCCTTGTATTTATGTCAGGTAAATCAAATTATGTCACATTTGGTCTTATGCTGAACTTTTTTAAATGGTTTAATTTTGTATTTCTTCTTTTTCTTTGACTCCACCCTGAACACAACCTCCTTCCCTTTCATGCAAAGATATTCAGCTGTTACTTTTACAAAGGAGTAGGGTTGTCACCCTTGGAGTCGCAGCCTTTGGCCTCAAGCATCTCCCAATTTAAGAGTGGGAGTAGACGTGCTGGGCGTGGTGGCTCACGCCTGTAATCCCAGCACTTGGGAGGCAGAGACAGGAGGATTGCTGAGTTCGCGGCGGCTTGCCTGGGCACCATAGTGAGCTCAGGGCCAGCCTGAACTACAAAGCAAGACCCTGTCTCAAAAAAAAAAAAAAAAGAGTGGGAGTAGAGGTTGACAGGGGTAGAATATTCTGGCAGGAACCTCCAGAACACTCAGGATAGACTGCACTGGAACACTAGTAGCTGTGGAATTTCAATTCTTTTTTTTAAATTGAATTCTTTATTGGTACAATTTATATACATCTCAAAATCACATATAACATTGGGAAATTTGAACCAGTATATGCCACAAGTTAATTCTCATTTTTACCCCTATCCCTACCCATTCCCCCCTCCTCTCCCCTTTATACATGCTCTTTTATTTTCTTTCTGTATCATATTTATTCCTTCCCCTCATCACATTCCCACACCAAGTTTCCTATAGAAATGTTCCACTCTATAAAAGCTGTCCTACTTTCTAGAACTCATTTGCATCTACAGGTGTTCATGCCAAAGAGAAGATC
>PVIC010030339.1:0-21984 GCA_004025085.1 Thryonomys swinderianus
GCTCAGTGGCCAGCTGGACCTGGCTCTGGGAGAAGAAATCAGAGAGCCAGTTGTACACATCTGTAATCCCAGCCTTCTAGGGGGCTGAAGCAGGAGGATCACAAGTTTAAGCCCAGCCTGGGCAACTTAGTGAGACTATATCTCAAAACTAAACCTAAGAAAAGGGCTGAGAGTAGCTTATTGTAAAAACCTTGGGTTGAACCCTCAGTACGGCAAAAAACTGCAGAATGGATTCTCTCTGGGGAGTCACCGAGCACCCGTGTCACTGCCCAGCTCAGTGGAGCCTGCCTGGGGCAGAGTCCCTGTTTCCTGGGAGGAAGAGACAGGCGGGTGAGGGAAGGACCGCAGAGCCCAGCTGAGGGGGACAGAGCCCGGCCAGGCCCCGAGGGGATGCAGAGCGCAGGCTTCGCCAGCGAGGGCTGTCGCAGACCTGGGGTCCCTGGAAAGGACGTAGCTTCTGGGCCAATCTGCCAAAGCCCGTATCCCCCAGGACGTGCTCTGCAGCCCGGCCCGCCGCCTCCTGCAGGACAGCCAGGACGTCCCTGCGACGGCCCCTCCGCTGCGGGCTGAGCGTGTGCTACTCTTCGATGATGCCCTGGTCCTGCTGCAGGTAGGAGCTGACCGCTCCGGATTTCACACCCCGCCTCGGGGTGCTGCCCCCACCGTGCCCAGCCACCCCAGACCTCTGCACAGCTGTTGTCTCTGCCGCTGGCCTGCCCGGGGAGCGCCTCACCCCGCAGGCCTGGCCTGTGTCTCCTCTGCCGCTGGCCGCCGAGCCCAGATCACCACGCGGCTGCCCAGAGGAAGGGGCTTTGCTTCCGGCCCAGGCAGTCGGCCCTCCTGGCAGAAGGCAGAGTGTGAGCAAGGTCAAGGCGAGGAGGGTCTAGAGAGGGCCGAGGAAGGCACCCGGCAGAGGGCACGGCGCCGGCGGGAGGCTCCACGCTGCAAGTCCGCAGACTCCTTTGGTGGCCACAGCTGGGGCCCGAGGGCGGAGCCATCCTGAGCGGGCAGCGGGCGGCAGGCTGAGGCGGCCCGGGCCTCAGGACTGTGCTGCCCCCGCCCCTTCCAGGGATCCTCGGTCCAGGCCTTTGATCTGAGGCTGGTGTGGGTTCGTCCCAGGCAGCACGGGTGAGCCGCCCCTCCCCCGTGCAGCCCCTGCCCGCGCCCCGGGGTTCCGCGCTGCCAACTCCGAGGGTTCTGGGGTCACCGGCCATCTCCCCACCTAGGTGCACGTTCCGTGTCCTCACACCAGAGGAGGAGTTCTCCTTGCGTGCCAGGGACCCCCAGGGCCGGGTGAGCCTGCAAATCGGGGACCCAGAGAGCCCAGGGAGCAGCAGAGGCTCAGCCCGAGCAGCAGCCTGTCCTCGTCCTGTGCCTCCTAGGCGGTGTGGCAGTGGCAGGTGAGCCAGGCCGTGTGCCAGGCCCTGCGTGGCAAAAAGGACTTCCCGGTGCTGGGGGCTGGCCCAGGGCCCTCCGAGCCCCCTGCCCATCGCTCCGTGGCCTACACCTTCAGTGCGGAGAGCCGCCTCTGTCGCGCCACCTACGAAGGGGAGTGGCACTTCGCCAGGCCCCACGGCAAGTGAGTGGGAGCTGCCCCGAGCAACTGTCTCCATATGTGGCCCAGGCTGGCTTAGACTCAGCAATCCTCCTGCCTCAGCCTCCCGAGTGCGGAGGTGGCAGGCAGGTGCCGCCACGCCTAACGGCAGAGCAGTCCCCTGTGGTGGGGGTGCGGAGAGGCCCCTGGGGCGGGGTTCTCACGTCTCTCTCATAAAGGTGTGGAAACTGAGGCCCAGAGCCGGGCTTGATTCGTCCTAGATGCCAGGGCAGGTGAGGTGAGGCTGGCCGCAGTGACGGGCCTGTGTGGCCCCGCAGGCAGGGCAGCCTCTAGAGGGTACCTGGCCCAGCTGCAGCCGAGGACAGCGACTCGGGCCCTGGGGGAAGGGACTCAGGATGTCTGCGGTCTCCACGGCCCTGCCTGCTTCCAGAGGGGCCGGGGCTGTGCTGGGCACGCACAAGGACCAAAGCAAGGCCCCGCTGGAGGGGCGAGGGGCTGGAGAGCTCGTGAGCTAGCATGTGGCTGGGCTTGAGCTTCCTGGTAGTCAGAGGGCAAAGGGAACCTAGAGTTTTCCGGGCCCCCCGTGGGGTGTGGTCGGGGTCCCAGTGCAGAGCGAGGGCTGGGTGCAGCGGGGGGACCTCTGTGGAAGCCCGTGGCTGTGGCGGGTGGGCCGGTGGGCTGATGCCTGGGGTGTCATCCGCTGTGTTCCAGGGGGACCCTGAAGTGGCCGGACGGGCAGCATCATGTGGGGAATTTCCAGAGGGGCCTGGAGCACGGGTGAGGCTGGCAGGTAGAAGTTGGGGTACAGGGGGGCCGGTGTGAGAGCCTCCCCAGTCGAAACGCCAGACCTCGAGCAGGAGCACAGAGACTGGGGAGCAGGGTCCCCTCCGTGGACAGAAGGAGCCAGAGGGCCTCAGGTCCCGCTGGGGAAGGCGAGGCCTGGGCAGCACCCCGGGCAGCGGGTGGACACTGACTCCCAGCCCCCGCGGTCAGCTTCGGCATCTACATGGTGCCCAAGGCCACCGAGGACAAGTTTGACTGTTACAAGTGCCACTGGAAGGAGGGCAGCATGTGCGGCTACGGCACCTGTGAGTAAGTGGCCCCGGCAGGGTCGTGGCCGGGTGTCCCTGGGAGGCTCGGGGCAGGGCCAGCCGTCTGTGAACCCTCCAGGTATGGCTCGGACGAGGCGTACAAAGGCTACTTCCAAGCCGGCCTGCGGCACGGGTTCGGGGTGCTGGTCAGCGCACCCCAGGCCCCCCAGCCCTTCCGGTACACGGGCCACTGGGACAAGGGCCAGAGGAGTGGCTACGGCGTCCAGGAGGACAGCAGCAGGTGACGTCACTGCCCAGGCTGGCCCGGCCCGGCCTCGCCCTGCCTCTTTGTCTCCGTCCTCCCACCGGCCCACGGCGTCCCTCAGGCGCCCTGACCCAGCGGGCTCCGGCTTCCTCGCCTGCGACTTCTCCGGTCCCTCCCCAGGGGTGAGCGCTACATCGGCATGTGGAGGGCTGACCAGCGACACGGCCCGGGCGTGGTCGTCACCCAGGCGGGGGCCTGCTACCAGGGGACCTTCCAGATGGACAGGATGGTGGTGAGGAGGGGGCTGGGCAGCGCCCTGGAGGATGGGTGAGGGAGCCAGCCAGGGGACCCGGCTCTGCCACCTGCACCCCTGGGCCTCGCTGAACCCTGGCCCTGCCAGCCTCAGTTTCCCCACAGAAACTCAGGTTAACAGCACTTCTACAGACACCCTTCGCCAGTCAGAAGGTGCCCACATGATGGGCCTGTAGAACAGAGGCCTCCGCTCCGGGATCCCAGCTCTCTCATCCTCGGGGTCCTCAGGGGAAGCCCAGAGGCAGAGGCCATTGTGCCCGGTGTACAAATGCCAAACAGGAAGCTGAGAGGGTCAGGGAAGCAGCGGCCCCCGGGCAGGGTCAGGGAAGCAGCGGCCCCGCAGTGAAGAGGCAGGCCCGGGGCCGCGTAGGGAGCCCACCAGGAAGAGGTGGGGCTCAGCGGCCAGGGCGAGGGTCCCGCAGAGGGTCAGTCCCCCTCACACACCCTCCACGCCGCCCTCCTCAGGGCCCTGGCATCCTCCTCTCGGAAGACGACTCGCTGTATGAGGGCATCTTCACTAAGGACCTGATTTTCGAGGGGAAGGTGAGGGCCGCCAGGCCTGGGTGGTGTTGACCGGCCCGCCCTGAGGACTCCGCTCGCCCTGCTCTGAAGAAGTGTCTTCCGGGGGGCACTGGTGTCTTCCGGCCAGGTCCCCTCGATTGCCCACCCAGTGCCCGGGCAGCTGTCCCTGGGTCCCTCCCTCGCGTGCTCCTGCCTCCGCTGCCCGGCAGGAGGCCTTGGTGCTGCTGCTGTGGCTCTGGAAGCCTGGGACGGGGCCGGGAGGGCACTGCCAGCACGAAGGGGTGGAGACCCAGGGTGCGTTCGTGAGAGGCACAGAGAGCGGGCGAGGCCCTCCCTGGGCACCTCCCTGGGCCCCGTCTGTCCCTTCATGGTGGGAGCCCGGACTGGCCTGGAGGGCCAGGTGTGAGGCCGTCCCCGCGGGCGATGGTGGCCGGACATGCGGGCGTCACTCCCCAGGGCAAGATCACCTTCCCCAACGGCTTCACGCTGGAGGGCTCCTTCAGCGGCGGGGCCGGCACAGGGCTGCACACACAGGGCGTGCTGGACATGGCCGCGCTCCCGCCGGACCCCAGCGCCACCCGCAAAAGGTAAGGGTGGCACCCGGCCGAGGTTTCAGCTGAGGTGCTGGGCACTGCTGCGAGCCCAGGAGTCCGAAGCTCAGAAGGTTCTGAGCAGGGCTCACCTGGCAGCCGCAGCCCAACAGGGGGCACCAGGGCTGTCCTAGAAGGGGTGAGAATCTGGGGGAGCCGGGGGACCGGAGGGTGGCGACAGACGGGGCGGAGCTTCCCCGCGTGGGGGGCCCCGGGCGCTCAGGGCTCTCACGGCCGAGGTGCCGCTTCCTGCGCTCACTGCTGTTCACGGAACACCTCTGGGGGGAGGGCGGTGCGGAAACCTCTTCCCACGCGGCGCCCCTGGGAGGCTCTGAGGGGCCGCCGGGAGGGCGGCGCTCAGACACGAGGAGGCGCGGCCGCCTGCGGACCGGGCCCGCGCGGCGTGCCTCAGGCGGCGGGCCGGAGCGCGGTCAGGGGTGGGCACAGCTGGGCGCCGCCCAGGGTGCGGCCGGCCCTGGGCAGGGCACCCCGGCCTCGGACACCGGCCCCGTCCGCAGCCCTCTGGTCTGCACCGTCCGGGGTTCTTGGCCTCCTCCCGGAGCTGGCCCCGCGCCCCTGTGAGGCCCCCACCCGCCTCCGCCCGGCCTGCAGCTCATGTCCCTGCACAGGCAGCTGGGCGTGGGCGCCCTGCCCGTGGAGAGCCGCTGGCTGGGCGTCTACGGCCCCTTCCGGGACTTCGTGCGCGCGGGGTGTCCCGGGGAGCTGCGGGAGGCGCTGCTGGGCTTCCACACGCCAAGCGCCAGGGAGCTGCGCCGCGCCCAGGACTGCCCGGGCTGCGAGAGGTGAGGTGGGCACCGTCTACGGGCCGGGCGGGCGAGGCCTGGGCCGGGACCGACGCGGTGACCACCCCCCCCCCCGTGCCGCCCAGGGGCCGCCCTGAGGACGAAGCGAGCACGATGGCGGACGTCCTGGAGGAGCTGCTGCGGCACCGGGAGCCCGCAGCCCTGCGGCGGCACCTCCAGGAGGTGAGGCCTGGCCCGGCCCGGGCGCCCCGGCGGGGAGGCAGGCTGAGCGTCCCACACTTCCTCAGGCGCTGAGCACCGCCAGGCACCCGCTGGGCCAGCTGCAGCACACTCTGACCCTGACCTTCCACGCCACCTACGGGGGCATCGGGGCCAACAAGCACCTGCAGGGGCTGGCACAGGAGGAACTGAAGCACCACGCCAGGGAGCTCTGGGCTGCCTACCGGTGAGCCTGCCAGCCCGCGGTGGGCACGGCCTCTCTACACCCGGCCCACTCAGCAGGGAAACAGCTGGCCAGGGGCAGCTGCGGGCAGAGGGGACACAGAGGACGGCCAGGGCCAATGGCCCCTCTGGGCTGGCATCCGAGACCCCGGCTTGGGGACTTAGGGCCGGACCGAGGGCCACTGCGGAGGGAAGTCCTGCACGCCACGGCCCCGCCTCCGGGCTGCGGGCACTCAGGCCCCATGCCCCGGCCTGGCCCGTCCCTGCGGAGGCCGAGACACCGCAGCTCACGTCCCCGGCTCTGGCAGAGACTGGCCTGGCCAGCTGTGCCCTCTCTCCGGTCACAGGGGCCTGCTGCAGGTGGCCTTACGGCGCAAGGGCCAGACCTTGGAGGAGGACTCCGAGGACGCGGAGACGAGGTGACCACCGGCCACACCCCTGGGACCCTGGAGGAAGGGGCTGCTGGGAACGGGCCAGCGCCCGTGCTGGTGCCACACACAGCACATGGGTCACTTGTGGGTCATGGCGACCCGTGATCTCTGTCTCGTGAGCAAGCCAGGAAGGGGCGTGCACGCGATGCACCTGCGGCCCCCGACCGTGCCCGTCTCTCCCAGGGACCGACAGGTGTACGGGCTGATGCTGCCCCTCGTGCTGCCCGGCTTCTGCTCGGAGCTCGCCACGCTCTACCTGCTCCTGCACGAACAGGAGGACAGGCTCTACAGTCAGGGCCTCACCAGCCTGGGCCTGTTTCCCGACACCAAGCTGCTGGAGATCCTGAACGTGCCTAAGTGAGCCCCCGCCACTGGCTGGCCCCTCTCCGTCTTCCACAGAACTCGGGAGGTTTCTGGGCTCTGTGTACAGGTGTGGCTGGATCCAGGCGCTCGGCCCATCAAAGCCAAGCACCTTTTCTCTCCTCGGCTTTTCTCTGGCTCCCCTTTGCTGCCGGACACTGCGGCAGCCACTTGAGAGCAGACCCTCCCCAGCTCAGGTCACACGTCCCCACAGGAAGCCGGCACTCCCTTCCCAGCAGGTCTGGCGGGGCCCTGAAGTCCCTGACCGGCGTGGCCTGGGTCCTCGAGCCCCCCTGGAATCCTTCCATCCGTGACCAGGCCTGCTCTGTGTCCGGGGAAACAATCCGGCTGATTGTTCGGAAAGATAGTGGGGAAAGGAGTCCCCGAGGGGAAACTGAGGATATGCCTCTTTTTTTTTTTTCTGAGACAGGGCCTCACTCTGCTGGCTGTGAACTCCCTGAGTAACCCAGGCCGGCCTTGAACGCTCAGGGATCTTCCTGCCTCAGTGTCTGAGTTATTTTTCTCTAGTTGCTGCGGGAGAACCCTGACACCCAGAGTTCTAGAGAAGGGGTGTATTTGGCTTAGAGTTGATAGAGGCTTCAGTCCCTGATCGGCTGGCTCTGTGGCAGGGCTGGCAGGCAGGCACCACAGGGGAGAAACAGCCTGGTTCACGAGGTGGCAAAGGCAACAAGAGAGAGAGTTCATGGCACCCACAGCATAGCACCGGCAGCGAGGGAGGGAGGGGGAGAGACAGACGGGGAGAGAGAGAGACAGAGAGACAGAGACAGAGAGACAGACAGAGACAGAGACACAGAGACAGAGACAGAGAGACAGAGAGACAGAGACAGAAAGAGAGACGGAGAAAGAGACAGAGACAGACGGGGAGAGAGAGTTCTCCATTCCAGATTCAACTCTGTGAAAATGAAAGTGCCCCTCATCTACACGAGCTCTGGGGACATGCTGGCACACACCGACACACCCCCTCCCGAGCACCGGGGTCACGGGTGCGAGCTGCTGAGCCGTCCGCCATCGAAACATGCCCTTTCTCCTTAGTGACTCGATAAGCTGACAGCACAAGGCCTTGTCCCGCCCGCCGGGGTGCACAGCACTCCCTGCCGCACGTGGGCCTCCCTTCTCACGCAGGGCTGCGCCCACTTCCTCCGAGGCCCCTGGATTCCCCACCTCGGGCTCCGTGCAGGCACCGGGGACAGCGGTGGGGCCGTTTCCTTCTCCTTCCTGCGGGACGCGACAGGCACTGTCCTATCGCTGAGCTCACGTTTCTGTTCCAGGCACCTGTGGCCCCTCAAGGACCTGCGGCTGACGAGCAATCAGGTGGGCCTCAGGGCCAGCTGCCCCCCGGGTACCCGGAGCGAGCCGGCAGGACGGCCGGGTCACTGTCCTCGACGGCGGGAGGCGGGTGGCAGGGCCTCGGCGCTGGGCCCCCGCCTCACGCGGCCCCTCCCCCAGCGGAGCTCCCTGGTCAGGGACAGATGCTTCCTGTCGGCCACCGAGTGTCTGCAGAAGATCCTGTGAGTCCCCAGGGCGGGCAGCGCGGGCACGGGGCACGGGGCACGGGGCACGGCGGCGCCTGGAGCTGGGGCCGGCCACCCGCTACAGCACCACGGTGGACCCGCGGGAGAAGCTGGAGGTGCTGGAGAAGACGGCTGGGGAGATCGAGGCCACCGTGTCCCGCGAGCTGGGCCGGGAGCACAAGCTCGCCATGGACGACCTGCTGCCGCTGCTCATCTACGTGGTGTCTCGGGCGCGGTGAGGACCCTCGCGCCCCGCCCCGGCCCCGCGCTCCGGGACAGGGCGACTGACACTCAGGAGGCGGGGCCGGGGCGGGGCGGGCGGGCGAGGTTCCGCAGGGTGTCCAGCCCCGCCCCGCAGGCCCCTGGCCCTCCCTCCCTCACCGGCCTGGGCGGGTGCTCCCCAGGATCCAGCGTCTGGGAGCCGAGATCCACCTGATCCGGGACATGATGGACCCGGTGTACACGGGCGGCCTGTACGACTTCCTGCTCACCGCCCTGGAGGTGAGCCCCGCGGGGCACATGGGCGAGGGAGCCCCGCATCCCTGGCAGCACGGGGCGGGGGTGGGTGAGGGCACCCCGCGTGTGGCCCTAGCGCCGCTCTCTCCCCAGTCCTGCTACGAGCACATCCAGAAGGAGAACAAGAGGCTGCGCTGCCTGCCCGGCCACTGGGACCTCCGGGACCTGGGGTAGCGCCGCGCCCGGACGCGCACTGCGCACCTGGCCCCAGAGCCGGCGCCAGGCCCGGGGCCGGCGGGGAGGTCAGTGCCCTGCTGCTTCCTCCCTGCGAGCCTGGGAGCCACCTGCGCAAACGGTGGAGCCCGTGCCCAGTCTGCCCTTCGTCCACGGGTCGGGCCAGAGCCCAGCCGTCCTGGAGCATCGGGAGGGCCTTCCGGGCCTTGCCCCACCCGGTGTGTCAGTCTGAGCACAGGGCCGGACCCTGCTTCTGCCAACAGTCAGCTCGTCGTTGCTGTGACAGAACCCCTGAGAAGAAACACCTGCTAAAGAGAGAGGTTTCTTTCGGCTTAGGGTTTCAGACAGCTACCCCGGTCCCGCTGTACCGTGGGGACCCCGGCACCTTCCAGCCTCCTTGGGCTGGCCTTCACCCATCTTGCCCCCACCTGCCCCCATCCCATCTTGCCCGATGGGCTCCAAGGCTGTTTGCGAAGGCGGGTGTGGAGGTGGGGATGGCAGAGCCCTGTGGAGCAGGGGCCCGGAGCTGGCTGGGCCTCCTCCCGCCTTCCAAGTGGGCGCCGTATCCGGGGGGTGCTTTACTGGGGAACTAGCACGGCTAGAACCTGCTCACTTCTTGCATTTTTGTAAAGAGTCCATCTCATCTCGTCATGGCAGCTGTGCCTGTGGGATGTCTCACAAACGCCCGGAGAGCCACGCACCGCAGGAGCCCTGCCGGGAGACCAGCACCCTCGCCTGACTGCTGGGGTCAGGGCTCCAAGTGCCCCCTGCACCTCAGGGGTGCCCTGCAACTGGGGAGAGAGCTGTACTGTAGGGAGACGATGCCTGTCGGGCCCAGACGGCGACCTCTGCAGTCTGCTTGTCACGGGACTGTGGAGCTGGCAGCCGGGCTCCTTTGCCAGCCTTCCTGGCCTCGTGTGCTGGCATCGCTAGGCACTGATTTGGATTCCATGCCTGGACTGTGGTCCTCACCTGGACTCTGCAGAGTTGGTCACCTTGCTGATTCTGCTGATGTCCACTGCTCCAGGGTCCTTTGCCCTGTTCACTCATGTGTGTCATAAATAAAGGAGACAGGTCCAAGCAATCTCTAGCCGGGGACTCGGACTAGGGCATGAAGTCATTTCTTGGTGTGTGCCAGCCCAGTTGGCCAGTCCACAGTCAGTGCTGATGCATTCTGCAGGGAAAAGGGTTTTCCAGGTATCTTAGCTTTCTTGTTGCTGGACACACTACCTGCTACATACAGCATAAAAGAGGGGAGGTTGTACTGAGCTCACAGTATCAGAGGGTCCAGTCCAGGGTAGGCCGGGCCCAAGGCAGGAACACGATGACAGAGCTCTTTGGCCTAATGGTCCCTAGTGGGTACTGCTTTTTCTTTTACAAGATCAGGCTTTGTTCAGGGTGGTATGGCCACAGACTATTGCTTTTTCTTTTAAAGTGGCCCCTAAGCCCACACTACTTGGGGATCTTGAGTAGGTTTACAGGACCTGCTGAGCCTGGACTACCTGAGAAATCACGGGCAGGTTACAGGACCACTGGAGTGAGTTCTTACTTTGACAGGGAGCACACAGGTTCAGCACACTGGACAGAGCCCTCCTAGACTAAGAAATGTGACCAGAGGCTGATTATATTTCAGCTGCAGGCCTGTGATTGGCTCAAGAGTAAGTCTGTGATTGGTTCATATTTGGGTCTTTTGAATGGTCCAAGTACAGGCTGTGGTTGATTCAATGAATGGGCCACCCAGGACAGCCCAGCTGTCACACCTCCCTGAATATTGGGGGAACTGAAACTAGGGAATCTTCAGGAGGATTAGCTTCGTTCATCATACCTTTGGGGATAAGGGTGTTAGGCACGGCCACTTGATCTTAGCCAAGGCAGGATGCTGTCCCTCCCTTCTTCAAAGAGGTGGCAGCAGTGGTTGGGGGGGGGGGCTGCATCTGATGGCCAAACTGCACTTCCTGTTAGACAGGCCTGGGTGGTGGCCACAAAGCAACCTCGTGGGTCCAGGGGCAGGCAAGGGGCAATTCTCTTGGTCCACTCTGGGGTGTGACAGCCAAAGGCCAAACCATGCCCCCCTCTGGGCTGCAGGGCCTCTCATCTGCCTCAAGCTGAGCCTCCTGGGGATGTGGGAGGCCCTTCTCACCCGAGTAACCCACCTGGGATCCTGCGCCTAGGTGAAAACGAGTTACCCTAAACTTGCGCATCAGCTTTGCTACCGGCAGCACTCCCTTTCCAACAGCGCTTCCACAATAGCCTGCAGGCTGCTGGCCATGAGATGGGGTAGCCGGACTGGCCGTTGTGCAGCCCAGGCCGTGGCGGAGGAATGAGGCTGATGTTCTACGCCCTGGTGTGGGGTCGGCAGTGCTCTGCCCCAAACCCGCCCCGACCGGCTCCCCAGCCCCCTGCCCCCAGCAGGTGCTCATGGCGCCCGAGGCCCCACGGGGCTTCCAGCTGCAGTCTCTGCCAGCATCAGCCCGTGTCAGGCCTGACACTTGCCGTGGGGCAGGTGGGGCTTTAACGATGCCTAAAAACCACCATCAAGGCAGACACGGGAGGTGGGTTCTTCTCCTGTAGTAGACCTTCGATCTGTTGCTCATCGGTGTCCTGTGTTCATCGTGGCTCTAGACGGTCAAGCTGTGCCTTCAGTCCTGCACAGCTGCGGTGAGCAAAGCTGACGTTACGGAGCAGTGTCGGACTCAGGCAGCTGGGAGTGGAGGCGGCGCAGGCAGCCGGCCCCGGCCTGCCCTCTGGTGACAACGCGCGTCACTGTGTGCCTCAGCTGCCTGTGCAGCTTTTACCCTGCACAGGGCTACGTTCCCATGCGTCCTCCCATGTCCGTGCGTTGGGGCAGAGGTCAGGTCCCCCAGGCTCTGCCCTCAGGAGTGGGTGCGCTGTCTCTGGCGCTGCTGGGGCGGGTTT
Organism: Thryonomys swinderianus; assembly: GCA_004025085.1. Lineage (NCBI taxonomy): Eukaryota > Metazoa > Chordata > Mammalia > Rodentia > Thryonomyidae > Thryonomys > Thryonomys swinderianus. Next base: position 11,410 of record PVIC010030339.1, read on the forward strand.
CTACGAACACGAGCTCTGTGGCTTCTCCATCTTTCTCCTGCTACCAGGGATGCTGCTCTGTACACAGGGCTCCCTCGCCCTGGGACTTCCCAGCTTCCAGAACCTTCCAGAGAAGCAAATCTCTGCTCTTATAAATTACACAGGCTTGCTGTCTTGCTAATCGGACTACGACCCCCGGCCTGTGGTCCGTTTCCTGGCGGCACTGGCTGCCGCACTGCTGCTGCACGTTGCAGGCTGATGTCAGGGGACAGGGCGCTCCGGCTGGCTGTGTCCAGACCTCCGCCTCCGTGCTGCACAGTCAGCGCTTCTTCCCTCTGGAGTGGACCAGGCCACCGCCTCGGGCTGAGGGTCTCTGGGATTGCGCGGGCGACTTGCTTTGGCTGTGGCTGAGTTCAGTGTCTCAGCTACCTGGATGTGGAGAGGTCAGGACCCCACAGCAGGCAGCGTCCACGGCCTCCTAAGGCAGCAGCTCAGAACTGGCCGCCTGTCTTGCTTTTGTCAAACTGATTAAAACCGGCCGCAGAGCCAAGCCCAGCCCTCCATGGAGGTAGAGTAAAACACGTGTCAAAAATACTTTAAGGCCTTTGCTTGTTTTGCAGGACCGGGTATTGAACCCAGGGCCTCCTGCATGGTCTCCAAGCACTGTAGTACCGAGCTGCATTTTGAGAAATTGCCCAGACTGGCCTGGAATTTGTGGTCCTCCTGCTTCAGACTCTTGAGTAGCTGAGATAATAGGCATACATCATGACCAGCTCTATCGACTTTTAAATTTTAATTTATTTCATTTACTTAGTATTGACAATTTGAGATAGTCAAAATTCATCATAGATTTCAGTCTTCTGTGATTCTTATGCTTGGAAAACCCATCCTTCCTTCTCCATCTACTCAGCCACAGCTTATTTAGGGAGAAAGAAGAGGGAGGAGTGGGGTGGATGTCGTTCCTTCCCCACCTGGGACCGAAGTCCACTGCCCGCCAGTGTGCAGGGCGAGTTCGGAGAGGGCAGCTTTCCTGGCTGTGTAGAATTCAGACACCTCGTCCCCATCCTGTCATTCTGTGGGGAAACTGAGGCTTAAGGCTGGTCACAAGAGACCTGTGTGTAAGGAAATGGGTCCATGGCTCACATACCCCTCAGACAGCCTCAGAGAACTCTCCAGAATAAGAGTCCTTGGGACAACTTCACTGTACATCCTCAGAACAGTCTTTTCTCTAAGCCAATTAGAAAAGCTGCTTTGAAATTTGTCCCTCGTTTTAGTTACTGTCTTGTTGCTAAGATACAATGCCCAACACCTGCAACTGAAAAAAGAGGTGTATTTTGGCTTAAGTGGGGGTTTTTGGGGTGTGTGTGTGGTTTTTTTGTTTTGTTTTGTTTTTGAGACAGGGTCTCGCTTTGTAGCTCAGGCTGGCCCTGAGCTCACTATGGAGCCAGGCAAGCCTCAAACTCACAGCAATCCTCCTGCCTCTGCCTCCCGAATGCTGGGATGACAGGCCTGAGCCACCACGCCTGGCACTGTGGTATGTGGTACTGGGGCTCAAACTCAGCACCTAGTGCTTGCAAGGCTGGAACCACTGAGCTAAATCCCTGGCCAAGGGATTAGTCCAAGGTTGGGTGGCTCCGAGGGAGGGAGGTGTGCTGTGGGGAGGGGTGGACGAAAGCTGCTTACCTCACAGAGACCGGAGGTGGAGAGAGAGGGGCGGAGCCGGGAAGAGGATGAAGCCTTCAGGCCCCGCCCCAGCGACCCAGCTCTTCCAACCGGACCCTCAGCCTTCAGCCACCTTCCAGACACACAGGGCTTTGGGGCCCATTTTAGGCCTAAAAATCCCTGGTTTTGGTTGATCAGGCTCCACCTGGACTCTGGAAGCCATTCTGGGCTACCACGCTCCCTGGGCAGGGGGCGGCAGAACGTCCCTGGGCTCCACCCCTGTAAGCCAAGGTGGGGTACCCCGAATCACCCGACCCCTGCCACAGCTGGATCCGTGCTCTGGACGAGAGGAAAAGTCAAAGGAAACGCTCAGCAGTTCTAGGACAGACTTTGATCATCACCGATGGAGTTTCACAGCTGGTTGCATCAAGGACATGGATCCTGTAGCTTGAAAAACTGCTCATGGTTGATTTAATTCAATCTAATTCAATTAAATTAAATGAGTCAGGCTAAATGAATTTGGCCACAGCCTCTGTCATGCAAATACCTCAGAGCGGCCTCAGGGAGATTCATGAGAAGAGATCCACAGGCAGAAGGCCTGGACACCCTGGGGAGGCCAGTCCCAGGGCTCCGTCCTGCGAGCAGGAGCGCCGAGCGCCTTCGCCCCGGACTGCCTTCGGGACGTGTGGATCACCAGCGGCCTCAGCGGGCAGAGGGTCTCAGCCCCAAGGAAGGGCGGCGGCCTCAGACCCACGAGGTCCCCCGGTGAGGGAGGCGCGGGCTCCTCCACGTCCAGGCTGCTCACCGGCTCTCCGCCTGCTGTTCTGCGGGACAGGGGTCTGCGTCCCGTGTGACGCGGATGCTTCGCTCTGCTGCCGCAGACGGTGCTGCCCCTGTCTCTGGCCGGCCGTCCTCACCGTCTTCCGGTGTCCGTGAAGCTGCGGCCAGTGTGCTCGTCTGTGACAGGACGAGAGCTCCCAAGCCGACTGGACGGTCCTGTACCCTTGAGCCCTCTCTCCTGCAGCCTCCGTCTCCTTGGGCTGAACCGTCGGCTCTTCAGGGTGCAGGTGGCCACTGCGGGCTCTCCTGCTCCTGTGAGCCTAGCTGGTAAGCCCCCGCACGGTTAGACACAGGGTTCTGTCGATTCCGATCTTCTGGGGAACCCCGACTAATACACCCTCCTCAGTGCTCCATGTGCACGTTTTGGGGAAACGTAGGATGACTTTCTCCCCCAGTGGTCTTCTTCGTTACCTAATTTCTCCCAGAAAGGTCTCCTGGGAACGCCCTCAGGTCAACCAGTGTCACAGCAAGCGCACACCCAGGAGACCAAGTCACCCTCTGTGGTCCGTAGGTACAAGGATTAGCACGGATCGCGGTGTCTCGTCCTGAAACGGAAGGTCAAGACAGACTGAACCTCCACTGAGTCATTCCCGGATGTGATCCACTCTCGGGGTGGGAGAGCTCAACGCCTCCAGGGTCAGGGTTGGCATGAGGGCCCCTCTGCCGAGAAAGACGCTGCCAGGCGACGGTGATAACGGGGCAGGTCACAGCAGACGCCTGAGGAGCTCACGCGTGCCTCCGGGTCCAGATGCAGGCCACCTCACAGCGCAGAGGGGACCAGCCACGTGAAGGCGGACGGTGCACAGGGCACCAAGGCCGAGGCCTCTCCTGGCCGCGCGGCCATGGAGTCCTTCGTGGCCTGTGCCTAGGCCACCGCAAGTTCTGCGTTGCTGGCCAACAGGGGCATGCTTCACGCCGCTGCCCCTCCTGGATGAGCCAACAGACGCGGGGTCTGCCCCACTCCAGGACCCCAAGGCTGCACAGCCAGGACCCTTCGGCCCCCGGAAGATCACCAGCCCAGCCGGCTAGGACGGACTAGGAGCCCTTTCCATCTTCCAGGGCTCTTTTAGATCTTGACCACCCAATCCTGTGTACTCATCTACCAGGTTCCATGGAAACACGTTTCCTGCACGTGGCAGCACACACCTGTAACTCCAGAACTCAAAAGGCTGAGGCAGGGGCTGAGGATTTAGCTCAGTGGTTACAGTGCCTGCCCGGCAAATGCAAGGTCTGCAGTTTGACTCCTGGTACCAAAAAAACAAAATGGCTGAGGCAGGAGGATTACTGAGAGTTTGAGGCCAGCCTGGGCTGCACAGTGAGTTTAAGGCCAGCCTGAACTACAAAGCAAGACCCTGTCCCAAAAACTGAATGAACAAAAATACATACGTACGTACATACATACAATTTAAAATTTAAGAAAGATGAGGTCCATGCACATAGGCACAAACTTTATACATATCCTATAAGAGCAATTTTATTCTATGCACTTATGTAAATATATTTTGAAAAAAAAACAAAATGTTTTCAACCCAAACATACCAATCAATAAAATAATCTTTTCAAGTTCAGGGCAGATTCAACCTGGAAGAGATTCGAGTCCCAAGAAATCACAAAGTGTTTCACCTGTTGGCCTGTCTAGAATAAACTCCTTCCCACAGAGACGGCTTTCCAAGTCCAGAGCCAGGCCCAGGCCAGAGTTCATCGCTGTCCTGGAAGGGGACCTTGTGGACCCACAGCCTTTACCTGGCAGGGCCAAATCCGTCCCCCTCTATCAGAGAGGACTGGCTGAAGGTCCCTTCCTGTGATATCCGACGTGTCTCCAGCAGGGGCCGCCCTGGAGGGCTCAGGCTGTGACCAGGGACGGGATTCTTCGTTACTCTCCAATCCCAAATCCACTTCCAGCTTCTGGTGTGACTGTCTACAGCGCCACCCCAGATGGCTGCAGCCACCCCGAGAAAGCACGGTCCGATGGTACCCGGGCCACAACTGCCTGGCAGAAGGGACCTCAGGGCAATGGATGGCATGGAACTTTTCTTATACATGAAGCTATGTTTATCCTAAAGATGATGCATTTGATTTGGTTTAAAATGACTGTTGCCCTAGATCTGGCATGTGGTAGTGTAGATTTGTTGTGTGAATTTCTGGGATGGGCATAAAAATACAACTGCCTCCCAACAGGGAGGGGCCGACAGGCCAGAGAACTGGGACAAGATAAGGCTGGGGAGTAATAACCTAAGTTTGTTAGGGGTTATTTGCAAAGGTCTAAACCATTTATGGGCTGTAGCACTACTGAAGTTGTCAACTTTCTTAAACTAAGCTACTGGGTATTTGTTTGCTTGCTTTTTGAGGCAGGGCTTCAATACCTGTTCCAGGCTGACCTTGAACTTGCAGCAATCCTCCTGCCTCAGCCTCCCAACTGCTGTGACTGCAGGTGTTTGCCATCGTGCACGGCTATACTACTGCTTTTCTAGGGCACTGATGAAAATAGCCAAGACAGGGCCAAAAGGCAAGGGCCCTCAGGAGACCCTGTGAACGCCCTGTTCCCGTCCATCCTGATAGGGGGGTCCGAGTCATGGTGGCCAGGGACCTCAGGGGCCTCAGGCTGCGCTCCGCGGGGCGGCGGGCGCGACCTGCTCTGAGGGCTGGCGACGCTCCTGCCGCGCTTCCCAGGGATTCTCACTTCAAGAGTCTGAACCCGGGACGTTCTGAAGCTGGATTTGTGCGGGGGGCCCGTGAGAGTTTTCGGGTGCAGGGAGGAGTCGGAGCGGGGAGATTTTAGCCTGAGCCACTGGCCGAAGCGGGTGCCGGTTGTCACGAGACCGGAGTTGGGGCCGGGTAAGCGTGGCGGCGGCCGCCAGGAGGAGGCACCGACCGGGCACTCACCGAGCTCCCGAGTCAAGCTCTCGCAGCCCGGAGCGCCGCCAGTCGCACAGCAGCATCTCCCCGCATGCGCCCGCTTTTCCATCCGGCGGAAGGAGAAGCAGCGAGCGTGGGGCGGGGAGGGGCGGGCGCCGGAGTCGGAGCCTGGGCGCTGACTGGAGCAGGGGCTGGTTGTCCTCGTGACGTCACAGGGACCCCTTCCGGCCGTCGTGGGGCCCGGCGGGAGCGGAGCGGGGCGGGGGCGGGGGGGGGGGGGGGGGGGGGGGGGGGGGGGGGGGGGGGGGGGGGGGGGGGGGGGGGGGGGGGCGGGGCGGGGCGGGGCGGGCGCAGCTCAGGGACGCTGGGGCTCGGGTTCCAGACCCCGCACGATAAAATAATCAAATCAGATCGAGATCCCCCAGGTTCTCCGTAGGACGCGTGCCTGTGAGCCGTGCAGCTCCTCCGGGTTCACGGGCGGGCGCTTCTCCTGCACACGAGCCTGGTCTGCGTGGGGTCCACGCTTGGTGGAAACACGCTGTGAGAAAGGAGCTTGTCGGGCCAGAGGGCCGGCTCGTGGCCCCGCCGCCGGCCTGGGAGTGCAGGGTCGCGGGTTCGATCCTGACGCCGGAAAGGAAAGCCTGCGGGCGCGCGCTAGCCAGCAGCGCGCTCTGCAGGGAGCTGGCAGCCCTCCCGGAGTTCGGGCTCTCGACGTGGCATTATGAACCGTGACTCGGGAAAGGCCTGGTTGGAGCCAGGACGGCAGCGACCGGCCCGGGCTTAGGAGGCCCTTTGGGCGCCGCCGACAGTCACCGTGGCACCGGCACCGGCACCAGCGATGGTTCGATGTTCACCACCCGGCGGAGCCCGCGGGGCTGGTGCAGGCAGGACAGGGCGCCCGCGGGGCTGGCACGGCGCCGGCTTAGCGATCGGAACGTGTTTTGAAAAGGTTCAATTGAATTCACACGCGGCTCAACTTCTTTATTTACGCTATTTCTACTTCTGCAGATAGGTGCCTTTTCTCTCCATCAAAAGCAAAGGGGCGAAAGGGAAGGTGCTCTCCGGGCGAGAGCGGAGCGACGGGGCCGCGCGGGTTGGTCTGGCGGCGGAGCGGCCGCCCGGGGGGCTGGGGGTCAGAACCGCGGGGAGGTCAAAATCCGGGGACGATGGCGGCGCGAGCGCGGGGCTCGGGCAGGGCGGGCGGGCTGGACTCGACGCGGGGCGCCGGTGGGCGGGGAAGCAGAGCTCCCTTCAGGTGGGGCTCGGTCGCCTCTCCGCCTTGGCTTCCAGCTTCTGCCTCCATTCTTCCCGCAGCCTGGACGTGGGGTGAGAGCGGGCGAAGAAGGCCCTGTCACCCCCGGGACCGCTTCCTCCCGGCAACATGACGTGGGCATTCAGGTCTAAACGGGCAAGCAAGGGGCTCGCAAATTTAAGTATATGCTGATATGTATTTATCAGCATATACTGATATGGAGACGTCTCGCCAGGCAATCTGGCCTGACCTAGAGTCCGGAGTGGCCCGCCTGCCTCAGTCTCCTGAGTACTGGGATGACAGGTTTGTACCACCTCAACCACTTTTAACTTCTTTGGAAGTGCAATGTCTTTACAGGAGAGAAAACCTTGTCTAGGATTCCACATCAAAGTTAGCCTCCAAAAATAGGTGAAATAGAGATGTCTTCTAACTGCGTGTATTGGCACATACTTGTAATCCCAAGGGACTGGGGAGGCTGAGGCAGGAGGATCACAAGTTCAAAGCCCGTCTGTAGCCTGGGGGCTTCTTAGTGAGCTTGGGGGCAGTGAGCATCACTGTCCCACTGGTGGTCACCCTGGGCTGTAGAGAATGTGGGGAGACCTCTAGGCCTCGGGAACCACACAGGGACTGGGCCCTGTGTCACTTGCTGGGTGGCTTTTCACAGACCTGTGTCCCCCATGTCCAGCTATGAGTGGGGGCAGGAGAGATTCCATTTACAAAGGTCGAAATGCCCGTAATCCCAGAGTTTGAGGCTTGCCTGGGCTACAGAGTGAGCTCAGGGCCAGGCTGAACTACAAAGTGAGACCCTGTCTCAAAAAAAAGAGAAAGGTCGCAAGGCCTGGACACGGCACTATGAAAATGCAGATGTGCTCTGTGATGCCCACGTGCCATTCGGGGAAGTCGATTTTGCTTTTAAAATAACAACCAAGAGGATAAGGAGTCAGGGAAGGTCCGGCTGCTGTCACACATGCTCCCCACGGACCTTTGCCGGGGCTGAAGGGGAGAGGCCGGTGGCGGAGGCGAGGGAGGAACCGGTACCTGCGGCCCAAAGCGGCCGTGAACCAGACTGACCTGGCATTAAGGCTTGGGTTTAAAAGCCCCCTCAGTAAAATCGCCCCCCCCGCGGGCTGCGCCGCGTACTTCCTCAGGGCGCTGCGGCCCAGGCGGTGCTCCTCCGACTGCCGGCGCCGCGTCTGCTGGCCGATCTCCCGCTCCCAGAAGCGCCTGAGGTCGTGGCAGGTGTTCCCGCAGAAGACCTCGCGGCGCGCGTACTGGTGGTTCATGCCCTGGAGAGGCAAGGCGGTCCCTCCTGAGTCCCGTCCCTCTGCCCGGCGGAGGTGCCCTCCCCTTCCTCTTCCCTATACAGCCCAGGCTGGCATCAGACTCAGCGATCTTCCTGCTTCAGCCTCCCCAGAGTGCTGGGATTACAGGTGTGCCCCACCACACCTGGCACCATCCTCGCCACTTTCTGAAGCAGTTCTGAGAGCCCCCTATCATGTTTTTACGGGACGTAACCAGAGTCAAGGTGAACGCAGCTGCCCGGCACCGTCCAGCAGAGGCCCAGCCCACACACGCGGCGCGGCGACCTCACCCCGCCCTCGGGGCTCTGGCGCCCACGACCGGCTCCTGCCCGGGGGGCGGGAAGGGAGGTTTTCAGGAGGCGACCGCGGCAGCAGCACCGAGACCCTCGGGGACCGCAGCCCAGAGCCGCTGCGGGGAGCGGCAGCCGTGCTGGAACGAGAGGTGCCACCTGACGGGGGGACTCCGCGGGCTTCGCAGCTACGTATGTTTTACTGCAAAAGTTTCTGATCAGAGTTCACCTCACCGTGGATGAACCCACCGGTGAGCACAGCCTCGCGATCCGGTCACGGCCGACACACGCAAGGCCCTGGGGACGTCAGCGCCTGCGCACTTGGCTCCAGCGCTGGGCGGAGCCAGCGCGCTCACCGCGCAGGGCCTGGGCCGACGGTGCGAGCGGAGCGGTGGGCGCCAGCTTCCTCTCCGCGGCCCCGAGCCTCCCTCTCCAGCCGTCTCTCAGGGTCGCCCACGAGTGCGCAGTGTTCTGCAGCTGATAAAGCTCTGAATGACGCATAGGTTGACTCTCCCTTGTCTGAGATGCATTGTGAATTTGTTCTTGGACTTGAGGATACTTCTGTACACATACGGGGTCTTAGGGGATGCGACACGGGCTGAAATAGGAAGTTCTCTCGTTGCACACGCCTCTTGCGCATGTAACTTGAAGGGAGTAACTGCGGGCCTGAACAGTGTCACGGTGTGGGATTTCCACGCATGGGATCGTGTCAGTGCTCAGAGAGCTTCAGATTCCAGCCACGTGCAGGGGCGCACACCTGTAATCACAATTCTCTGGGACGCTGAGGCAGGAGGATCGCTGAGTTCGAGGCCAGCCTGGACTACAGAGTGAGAGCCTGTATCAGAGGCCAGGGATGTAGCCTAGGGGCACTGCCCCTGCCTGGCAAGCACGGGGTCCTGTTCAATCCCCAGAACCAGGGAAAAAAATACCCAGACCACATACACACACACACAAATAAAAAACAGCAGGCTGCAATAAATAACCTAATGAAAAATGTCAACATCCTAGAAAAACTAGCCCTCCTGGACCCCCACAGGCTGGAGGCCAGCGTCCCGTCTCCCTGCGCCTCCACCACTACTGTCCACTGCAGTCCTGCCCGTTGCTTCTCTGGAAAACGCTGGTGACACCGTGGTGGAAACAAGCGAGAACTTCTCTAAGAAAACAGCGCTGTTCACCTCGGGACCAGTGACCCGTCCCCTTCGCGAGGTTTAGCCATTTGTTCTGACCAGGAGCAGAGCCTCAGTGGGACTAGCACCAACTTTATAGCCTCAAGGGGCAAAACTCTAGCAGTGGTAGGAGTACACATCAGGGAAATGGAAAGGTAAGGCAGTGGGACACGCCTGTCATCTGAGCACTCTGGGAGGCTGAGGCAGGACAGTCACAAATTCAAGGCCAGCCTGGGCCACTTAGTGACTTAAGACTGTCTCAATAAGAAGTGAGAGGAGGGGCCAGAGATTTAGCTCAGTGCTTCCAGCACCTGCCTAGCAAGCGGGACGTCCCTAGTTCTATCCCCAGTTACCACACACAATACCAGGCATGTTGACTGACACCCACCAGCAGTCAGTACCACACGCCACAGTGCCAGGTGTGGTGGCTCCTGCCTGTAATCCCAGCACTCGGGAGGCAGAGGCAGGAGGATCACTGAGTTCAAGGCTTGCCTGGGCTACATAGTGAGTTCAGGGCCAGTCTGAACTACAAAGTGAGACCCTGTCTCAAAAAAAAAAAAAAAAAAGATTATTATTGTTTTGAGACTTTTCAAGACTCCCAAACTGTGCTCGAATTTGGGATTCTCCTCCTCAGCCTCCCAGAGGGCTGGAGTTACAGGTGCCCATCACCACGTCTTATGTTGCTGGCTTCAACTGAACAGGTCTCAACTCCAGGGACAATGGAAGTAGCAGCTCCACCCTTCCAATCCGCAGCTCCAGCCTGGACAGCAGGGCGAGTCCCAGGGGGGAGGAGGTAGCTAGGCTCCCTTCCCCTCAACCCCGCATGCAGGAGCCTCGCCTTCCGCCAGGGGGCGCCATGGGAGTGATCCTGACGGGTGGGGGTGGGGGAGGGAGAGAGTGTTTCTGTTAAAGGACTGAAGAGGGCGAGTCCAGAGACCTGGAGAAGAGAAAGAGCAACACGCAGGACAATATTTTTGAAGAAATACTAGCTCAAAGGATCTGGTTAAAACTGAGCATGGTGGGGCCGGGGATTTAGCCCAGTGGTTCCGGCACCTGCCTCACAAGCGCAAGGTCCTGAGTTCAATCCTGGTACCCTCATACAATGCTGGGCGTGGTGACTCACACCCACCAGCCATCAATACCACATACCACAGTGCCGGGCGTGGCGGCTCACGCCTGTCATCCCAGCACTCGGGAGGCAGAGGCAGGAGGATTGCTGAGTTCGAGGT
>PVIC010030340.1:0-16525 GCA_004025085.1 Thryonomys swinderianus
GAACCACCATGCTCAGCACTGTGGTATGTGATATTTATGGCTGGTAGGTGTGAGTCACCACGCCCAGCACTGTATGTGGTTACCGGGCTCGAACTCAGGGCCTTGCACTTGCGGGGCAGGTGCTGGAACCACTGAGCTAAATCTCTGGCCCACTGTTTCCCCTTTCTAAACATAGGGCTGGACTTGATCAGCAACATTTGACTTTTTACAGAGATGGAGAATGTGATCTCAGAGCCGACTGCGGTTGGATCTATGTTTGGATCTGTGTGACTGGCTATGTGACTACGTCCAAGTGCCAGGGAAACATTTCACGGTCTCAGGACCAAGCAAGCCTCCCCTTTCAGTCTGTGTTTATCAGCCTGTTAAAGGCGGTGGCTGAAGATAAGGAAGGAAGTCTTGTGGTTCCCACGACGCCAGCTTCATTAGACTTCCCTGCACCGGAGGGCTGCCTGTTTCTAGCTCAGGCCTCCTGTGCGGAGAGTGCAGGGGGCGGGGGGGGGGGGCGGCAGCAGAGGAAGGATGAGGTGCAGAAGGTCTTTGTGTGACCATCTTAACTGAAAATAAGACCAGGTTGAAAACTGAAGGCAGTCATGCTGGCGACGAACCTGAATTCTGCCTGGAGGAGAGATACGCTGATGTGAACACAGTGGATAACACCACAGTGACTCCTGGGGGCAAACAAACCGACCAAGGGTACCTGGGGGAGGGGACCTGGCCCAGGAAGCAGCCTTCCTTTTGGGAAGGGGATGTGGGGGGGAGGCTAAAAAGACATTAATGGGAGGATTGAATACTACATGTTAAAATTCTTTTTTTTTTTGAGACAGGGTCTCGCTTTGTAGTTCAGGCTGGCCCTGAACTCACTATGTAGCCCAGGCAAGCCTCGAACTCAGCAATCCTCCTGCCTCTGCCTCCCAAGTGCTGGGACGACAGGTGTGAGCCACCATGCCTGGCACTGTGGTATGTGGTAATGGGGATATAACTCAGAACCTTGTGCTTGTGAGGCAGACACCAGAACCACTGAGCTAAATCCCCAGCCCTACATGTTAAAATTCTTTGTAAAAATTTTTAAAAAATATTTATTTATTTAGGTTTTTGGAGACAGGGTCTCGCTTTGTAGTTCAGGCTGGCCCTGAGCTCACTATGGTGCCCAGGCAATCTGCCGCGAACTCAGCAATCCTCCTGTCCCTGCCTCCCGAGTGCTGGGATTACAGGCGTGAGCCACCACGCCCGGCATTGTGGTATGCGGTGTTGATTGTTGGTGGGCATGTCTCCACGCCCAGCATTATATGTGGTTACCGGGGATTGAACTCAGGTCCTTGCATTTGTGAGGCAGGTGCCGGAACCACTGAGCTAACCCTCCGGTCCCCCCCCCCCAATATTTATTTTGAGACAGGGTCTTCCTCTGTAGTCTTGACTGGACTTGAATTTACTCTGTGCCCCAGGCTGTCCTGGAACTGAAAGTCATCCTCCTGCCTCAGTCTCCTAGTGTTGGGATTACAGTGGTGTGTCACCAGGCTTGGCTAGTTATTTTTTAATTAAAAATAAATTCTTTGTAAATTTTCAGTGCAAAGTTACTACTGAGCCAAACCCCACATGATACAGGAAGCTGATACTTGTTGACATTATCACTCAGAGCTTAGCCCTCAAACCACCTTTCCTCGAAGGCGTCTGTCTTTCTCACCCCGTTGCTCACGTGTGAGTCCAGCAGCAGCCTGTGCCCAGAGAGGTGGCTCGGCAGTTGGCAGTCTGCCCTCACATGCCCTCAGGAAGCCATGTCTACCTCAACTGCCCTCTGTGTCCTGACAGCTGCTTCCAAGGACGGACCAACACAGACCTACAGCACACTCAGGGTCTCCTGTCCCAAACACTCCTTCCTCATGTACCAGCCTCATGACATGAAATAAATCTAAAGAACTATTTTTATAATTAGGATTAGCTACATCACGTTGTGCTAAATCTTACTTTTTTCTAAGTAAAATCTGACACGGAAGAACCTGGTGACTTTGGACACATGCTTTTTTTTTTTGAGACAGGGTCTTGCTTTGTAGTTCAGGCTGGCCCTGAGCTCACTATATAACGCAGGCAAGCCTTGAACTTAGCAATCCTCCTGCCTCTGCCTCCCAAGTGCTGGGATTCAACTTTTGGAAATTCTCCTGCCTTTGCCTCCCAAGTACTGAGATTGAAGGCATGTGCCAATCAAGCCAGCCATGATTGAACAATTTAAGGGCCAAGTGGAGGCTGGACTCTGGGTAGTTTCTGGGGATGAGCACAACTAAAAGTCAGCCTGAAGCCTGATAGTTTCTCAGCCAGAAAAATGGGTGCTCACTTTTTGCTTGAGTACCGCCCTTAGGAAACCTGATTTTTACTTAGATGTGTTAGTGTCCAAGCATAATCTTAGCTTTTTTGGGAGGCTGAGGCTGGAGGTTCCCAAATTAGAGCCCAGTTTGTATGATTTAGACAGACCCTATCTTTTTTTTTTTTTGAGACAGGGTCTCACTTTGTAGTTCAGGCTGGCCTTCAGCTCACTATGTAGCCCAGGCAAACCTTGAACTCAACAATCCTCCTGTCTCTGCCTCCCGAGTGCTGGGATTACAGGCGTGAGCCACCATGCCCGGCTGCCAGACCCTATATTTAAAAAAAGATTGGGAATGGGGAGGGGATGCAGGATTAGTAGGGGAATGGGTAAAAATGAGAATTAACTCATGTCATATACTGGTACAAATTCCTAGCTGTTTTGTTTTTTGTTTTGAGATAAGGTCTCACTTTGCAGTTCAGGCTGGCCCTGAGCTCTCTCTGTAACCAAGGCAGGCCTGGAACTCATGGCTATCCTCCTGCCTCTGCCTCCTGAGAGCTGGGATTACAGACATGAGCCACCACACCCAGCTTTTGTTTGTTTGAAACATGGTCTCCCTCTAAATCCAGACTGGCCTTGAACTTTGCATTAGCCCGAGCTGGCCTCGAACTCATGGAGACTCTCCTGCCTCAGCCTGCCTCTGCCGGCGCCACCTCAAGAGCTCACACTTTTACTCTTCTTCAGAGGGTGTGGCCTAGAGGTTAAAATTGCCAGATGGGCAGGCGGCGTCTCCCATGCTATGTGTAGGGCCGGCGCAGCAGCGCCACCTGGCGTGTACCGACACATCGCGCCCACAGCCCGGCGCCATAGCAACGGTGGGCTGAGGCGGATAGGCGTAGGCAGCACTGCGGTGCCCTCCTTCCGGGCGGTGTTTTCCTTGGTGTAATTATCTTTCCAAGCCAATTTCTCTCAAAATACATTCTGTCTTTCAAAATCCTTCGAAAAACATTTTCGAGCTGGGCATGGTGGCCAATACCCGGAACCCCAGCTACCCCTCAGGCTGAGGGAGGAGGGTTCCAAGTCAGAGCCCATCCTGGGCAACTCAGTAAAACCCCGACTTAGAAATGTTGACATGGGGGGGGGCTGGGGGAGATGGCCCAGTGGGAGGCCTTAAGGTCAAACTCCTCCGCAGGGCGAAGCTGGGAAGGGTGGGCATGTGAGACTTCAATATGTGCTTGCCAGGCACACATGGTGCTACTGCTACATCCCTGGCCCAAAACAAATTTTTAAAAAGTAAAATAATAACCCTGCTTTATTTATTTAATTTTTAAATTTTGAGACAGGGTCTCACTTTGTAGTTCAGGCTAGCCCTGACCTTATTATGTAGCTCAGGCAAGCCTCAAACACACAGCAATCTGCCTGACTCTGCCTCCCGAGCCACTACGCCCAACATTGTGGTGTGTGGTTATGGGGGGATCGAACTCAGGACCTTGTGGTTGCAAGGTAGATGATGGAACCACTGAGCGAAATCCCCAGCCCCCTGCTTTATTTATTTTGCTTTTTGAGACAGGGTCTCGCTTTGTAGTTCAGGCTGGCCCTGAGCTCACTATGGTGCCCAGGCAAGCTGCCGCGAACTCAGCAATCCTCTTGTCTCTGCCTCCTGAGTGCTGGGATTACAGGCGTGAGCCACCATGTCCGTCACCCTGCTTTATTTTTAATAATAAATAGCCCAGGCCTGGCGTCACACTCATGGCGATCCTCCTGCCCCAACCTCCTAAGTGCTGGGATTACAGGCCTGTGTCACCACTCCCAGCTTCTTTATTTTCCAGTTAATCTCATTCACTTGAAAGACCTGGAGTAGGACAGCGGGTTCCACTTTCCCCGAGCAAGTCCTGACACCGCAGCACTGATCCAAACTGGCTCCTGCCTTGGTCCCACCCAAATGCGGCTCCCTGGAAGCCCACCCTCAGTGATCCTGGGGTCACTCCCTCACTCGGGGAAGGTCCAGGCTGACTCAGTCCCGCAGTCTGCCGCCCAGCCATCAGGCCAGGCCGTCATCCATAGAGCAGGCCGCCCAGGCCAGCCTCTGCCTCCTCACTTCCAGTCATCTGGCTCCCGCCCTCTCCCACCCTCTGGTCCAGCGGGATGCTCTCTGACCTCAGTCCTCACACTCTGGTGCTGCTGGGTCCGCACATGCTGGGCCCATGTCTGCCACTGGCCCACACCCTCCGCAAACCTCCTCCTTGCATTTCATACCACCCCTTGCTTTTTTTTTTTTTTTTTAACTCTTATTTTTGGTTTTTGAAACAGGATCTGTGTAGTTCAGGCTGATCTCACTCTGTAGCCCAGGCTGACCTTGAACTTCTGGTGATCCTGCTTTAGCCCCCAGGATATGGGATCCTAGCCATCCCCTCCTGCCCGCCCCATCTCTCCCCAGATTTATCTGCTAACCCTATCAGGTTCCACTGCTCACCATGCTCCTATGGTTTCCACACTCCCGGTGGGAATGACCCAGTTCGCCAACTGTCAGCCCCCTGGTCCTTCTTTCCCTCCCTTGTGTTCCTTGGTAAGATCCCAGCTCTTGCCCTGGTGTGGAGGCCCACACCACGATCCCAGCATACTGGAGGCTGAGGCAGGAGGACTGCAAATCCTAGCCCAGTGCGAGTAACTTAGTGACTTTCAGAGACCTTGCCTCAAAATTTAAAAATAATAGCATTATGCACATTTTTGTTTAACCTGTGGACAAAGACTTATGGGCCGGTGTGAAAAAGAAATCCTTTTTGCAATCAAGAAGTCACTGTTCAGGATAGTTTCATATGTATATGAAGGAATATTATTGCCATATGTGGTGGTGGACCTGTAATCCTAGTACTTGGGAGGGTGAGGCAAGAGAATCCAAGTTTAAGGCCAGCCTGGCCCACCTTGTGGAACTCTGCCTCAGAAAAAGAAGCACTGTAACCCCAGGGAGGCTCTGACCACGCCCCGCATTTGAAGCACCCCTGCTAAGATCGCCAATGCACTCCATTTTAGGAGACACAGTGGGTCTTCTACCTCCTTTCTTACTTAATCACTCAGTGACACCTGAAAAAGCTGATCCCACCCTTCTTGTTTAAATGAATGTCTTGCCTGGGATTTTATTTTTCATTTCATTTTTTTGGTTGTTTTTGAGGCAAGTTCTTGCTATATGTTCAAGCTGGCCTTGAATTCACAGAGATCCTCCTGCCTCAGCCTCCTGAGTGCTGGTATCTCAGGTGTGCACCCCAAGCCCTGCTTTCCTAGGCTTTTGATACACCAGTCGATGCTGGTTTCTCTCTGCTTCCCCTCATGTTCCAAATCTTATCTGTCTTTCAAGTTCAATCCTCTAATGTCTTTTCTTACACGCCCTCCCTGGGCTCTGTAAGGTCATGGCTTTCCCTGTCACCTACATCAGCTCTCAGGCACCCCTTGGACCTTATCTCTGTGCTGCAGACCTGAGGTCACCGCTGGGACCTAACAGGAATCTCAGAAGAAGAGTCTCCCAGGGGCAGGTCCCCCTTCAGCCTAGCTCCCCGCCTCATGTCCTGCCGTCCACCTAGCCCCTTGCCCCCACCTGCACTCGGGTCACCACTCCCTCTGGCCTAGCTTCTTCCCACACTGTGCTCCACTGCCCTTTCCAGGCCAAACAATTTGGTGCCTGCATGCTGGGCACAGTGTCTGGGGCCTGGGCAGTGCACACCTACAAGTGCTCAGATATGCTGTGTTTCACTGCTTTCTGTTCTGTGCAGTTTATTTTATCTATTTCTTTTTGTGGTACCAGGGATCGAACTCACAACCTTTCACTTGCAAGGCAGGCAGTGGCACCACTGAGCTCCATCCCTGGCCCTGCTCTGGGCTGTTTAAAGCTTGTGCAGGTTCAGACATGGAGCCCCACTGGAAGGACGTGACCTCCGCCGTCTGGCCCAGACCTCAGCCACGCTTTATCTCTGTGACCCGGTCGCTTTCAGTCCTGGGACCCTTCCACATCTAATCTTCTGAGACGGCGCCTTGCGCGCAGCTCATGCCCTGGGAGCCTGCCAAGCTGAGACATGTGTCAACAAGCAGCTCACGTCCTTCCCGCTGGGGCGTGAACACAGCGGCCTGCCTGACATTCACCTGTCACGGGTGTCTGGGCTGCGACAGTCGTTACAAACACTGTCAGGTCCACGGGACTCTGCTGTTTCAGGTCTGGACACAGGAGAGGTTTCTGCATGCCATGTTTCTATTTCTCTGGGACAAAAATGCAAGAATGCAGTTGTTGGTCCTATGGCAAGACATTGCTTGCTTCTTTTTTTTGAGACGGGGTCTCGCTTTGTAGTTCAGGCTGGCCCTGAGCTCACCATGGTGTCCAGGCAAGCCGCCGCGAACTCAGCAATCCTCCTGTCTCTGCCTCCCGAGTGCTGGGATTACAGGCGTGAGCCACCACGCCCGGCACTCATTGCTTGCTTCTTAAGGACCCAGCTGCTGGCTTACCAGGGTGGATGTAACATTTTTTATTTTACCATCAGCATTGAATTATTAAGTTTCTCGCCAGCAGTTGTCAGGTGGGATACTTCTCATTGCATCCATTCTAATACGTATACAGTGTATTTCCTTGTGGTTTCCTTTATGCTCCCTTAATGGTTAATAACATTCAACATCTTTTCATGTGCTTATCTGCATCTGCACAAGGGCTGATAAAAGTAGTGTTTAAAGTTTAAAAAATTATTACAGTAAAGCAGGGCATGGTAGAATGCACCTGTAATATCAGCACTTGGGAAACTGAGGCAGGATTTGGTGAGTTTAAGATCAGCCTAGTGAGACCCTGTCTCAAGAAAAATGTTATTGTGTCAAGAGTTTAGCTCACTGGCACTGTGGCTGCCTGGTAAGTGCCAGATCCTGAATTCAATCCCTGATACCAGAAAAAAAAATGATTACAGTAAAAGACACATAGCTATTAATTTTCCTCACTTTGCACACACTCATCCCATCATTCTTGCCACTTTCCCAAGCAGCTATGGAAGTTCCTAATTTTTTTTTTTTTTTTTTTTTTTTGCTTTTTTTTTGGAGACAGGGTCTTGCTTTGTAGTTCAGGCTGGCCCTGAGCTCACTATGGTGCCCAGGCAAGCCGCCGCGAACTCAGCAATCCTCCTGTCTCTGCCTCCCGAGTGCTGGGATGACAGGCGTGAGCCACCACGCCCAGCATTATATGTGGTAACCAGGGATCCAACTCAGGTCCTTACGCTTGCGAGGCAGGCGCCAGAACCACTGAGCTAACCCTCCGGCCCTGGAAGTTCCTAATTTTGTAAGTATCTTTATGATGGGCTTTGATCCCTGAGAAGCTCGGCTTGGGACACACTGCACTGTCTGCATTTGGCTTCCTCACCAGGTCTGGCACCATGTGACTTCTAGTCCTTCCCCAGAGACAAATGATTATGGAAGGAACCGCTCAGGACCTTGCACTTGCCAGGCAGGTGGCGGCACCACTGAGCTCCATCCCTGGCCTGGTAAGGGAACACTCTGAATCCACCCCGCACAGGGAGGCAGTCTGACAGCATACAAACAGACACGAAAGAGCACATCCACACTGCCTCAGAAAGTGCTGGGTGGGCTGGGCATGGAGCTCAGGGGCTGCAGTGCCTGCCTTGCAAGTGCGAGGTCCTGAGTTCAATCCCCAGTACAACCCCCTCTCCCAAACCCCCGAATCAGAAAGTGCTAGGAACAATGGGGTGTATTCTAACCAAGGGAGAGTATTTTGAGGGGATTAGTTTTTTTTTTTTTTTTGTACAGGGGATCGAACTTAGGACCTTGTGCTTGCAAGGCAGGCTCAGTGCTACTGAAGTAGATCCCTAGCCCAAGAGGGAACTAGTTTTAAAACATGTTTTTATTGTTTAATTTTCTAAAAATTCAGGAGATGATTTAAAAGTGTGTGGGAGAGCCTGGGTGATGGCACACACTTATAATCCTAGCACTTGGGAGGCTGAGGCAGGAGGATTGCCCTGAGTTTCAGGCCAGCCTGGACTACATAGTAAAATCAAAGCCAGCCTAGACTTCATAGTGAGATGGTCTCAAAACAAAACAGAACAAAACCCAATAGACATTCACTATATTCAGCCCACTTCATCTATCCTTTGTCAGTGAAATATGTGCTCATGTCTTTTGCTTATTTTTTATGGTTGAGGGCTTTTTTTCCTAAACACCTCTAGTGAGATGCAAATTACACCCTATACAATTCACCCTTCAAAGGGTGTAATACCATGGTTTTTAGTACGCTCAGAGTTGTACAACCTTTTACATTGGATGATTTGCCTATATTCTACGTTTCATAGTAATGTAAGTGGAATTTTTTTTTCTTATCTTGGCATTTCTTTTTCCCTTACTGGGGACTGAACCCAGAGCCTTCACACTGAGCTACATGCCAGGTCTTTTTAAATTTTTTTCTTCTAGAGGCAAGGTCTTGGTAAATTGCACAGGCTGAATTCAGACTTGTAACCCTCCTGCCTCAGTCTCCCCAGAATGCTGAGATTACATCATGCACTACCACACCTGACTGAAATGGAATTATTATGTAATATGTGGTATTTTGTCACAGGCTTCTTTTACCCAGAATGTTTAAGGTTCCCATGGTGGCAGGTATCAGTGCTTCACTTCTTTTTATCGATGTGTGGGCAGATCCAAGCATCAACAGTGCCTGTCCTGCTCAGTGTTGTGGTGCATGCCTGTGATCTCAGCACCCAGGAGGCTGAGTCAGGAAGACAGCTTGAGTTCAAGCCCAGCCTGGGCTACATAGTGAGTTCAAGGCCAGAATGAAGAACAAAATGAGAACCCGTTTAAAAAAAAATACACAAAACAATACTGCCTGTTATGTAATACTCACTTTAGAAATAGCTGAATAACTGAGTTACTGAGAACTACTATGTCTTCCCAGGGGGGAAAAGTGTTATTTATTCCATAAAGTGTTGTGTTAGAGGAAGAATGCTTGTGTTAAATAACAATACAGCTGCCCTCTGTGGTGGTTCACACCTGTAATCTGAGCACTCAGGAGGGAGAGGGAGGAGGATCCTATGAGTTTGAGACCAGCCTGAGCTATATAGAATCAGTGCCACAATGAAGAACAACCCCCTACCTCCATTATAAAAAAAATAATAATAATAAAATAAAAAGCCCTGGGGGGCCAGAGGGTTAGCTCAGTGGTTCCAGTGCCTGCCTCGCAAGCGCAAGGACCTGAGTTCGATCCCCGGTAACCACATACAATGCTGGGCGTGGAGACTCACTCCCACCAGCAATCAACCAGCAATCAGCACCACATACCACAGTGCCGGGCATGGTGGCTCACGCCTGTAATCCCAGCACTCGGGAGGCAGAAACAGGAGGATTGCTGAGTTCAAGGCTTGCCTGGGCTACACAGTGAGCTCAGAGCCAGCCTGAACTACAAAGCGAGACCCTGTTTCAAAAAAAAAAAAAAAAAAAAAAAAGCCCTGGGAATGTAGTTCAGGATAATGGTCCTCTATTCAATTTCCAGTACAAAACAAAAATCCCAAAACAGTATGTCATGATTTATGTGATATTTACTTTTATATTACTCCCCAACTTTTTTTTGTACCATGGATCAAATCAGGACCTTGTGACATTTAGTTTTTTGAGACAGGGTCTCGCTGTGTAGTTCAGGCTGGCCTCAAATTCACTATGTAGCCCTGGATGGCCTTGAACTAACAGTGATCCTCCTGCCTCAACCTCCTGGTTGCTGAGATTACAGGCGTGAGCTACTATGCCTAGTTCCTGAACATATTAAATAAGAAAACTATATAAGCTAAAAAGCAAGGATGTTTGACAACCTTTAGCCTTTTCCCCCCTAAATCTGTTCCAACCTGATCCTCTCTTGAACCTGAAGTGATATACAGTGGGGAGATAATATCAGTTACCTTTTTCATAAAAATAAATAGAAACATGGGCTGGAGATTTAGCTCAGTGGTTCTGCCGCCTGCTTAGCAAACGCAAGGTCCCTGGTTCGATCTGGTAACAACATACAATGATATGATATTGGGCATGGTGACTCACACCCACCAGCAATCAGTACCACATACCACAGTGCCAGGCGTGGTGGCTCACGCCCACCAGCAATCAGTACCACATACCACAGTGCCAGGCGCAGTGACTCACGCCCACCAGCAATCAGTACCACATACCACAGTGCCAGGCGTGGTGGCTCACACCTGTAATCCCAGCACTCGGGAGGCAGAGGCAGGAGGATTGCTGAGTTCCAGGTTTGCCTGGGCTACATAGTGAACTCAGGGCCAGCCTGAACTACAAAGCGAGACCCTGTCTCAAAAATAAACAAACAAATAAAAACGTTTAAGAAGGGGTTGGAGTTTAGTGTGAAGGCCCTGAGTTCAGGTCATCCCCAGCAACACTCAGGATCAGCCCTTGCTCTCCCAAGGCTCCTGTGCCCCTGATATCTGCACCACTGTTATGTCAATGTACCATCTTTTAGATGTGGTGAGTTTAGAGGTTCTCTCGGAGGTACAGATTTTGGAAAACAGGTTTAAAGCAGAACCGTTGAGCTCTTCTCCCAGGTCCCAGCTCCCCTAGAGCCCGCGGCGACGCGCGCCCCTGCCAGCAGGAGAGCCCTCCCCACCCCCCCAGCACCGATCTCGCTACAGCCAGGGCCGGCTCGCCCGTCAGACCCTTGGACCCATGGGCATAACCGCAATTCTGGTGCTGACCACGAACCACTCTGCTCGATCGCAAAACACGTCGCACAGAACGCCCCAGCGCCACCACTGGGGGGTGGGATGCACGCCACTCACCTTGTGACCCTTGTCGGCCTTGCCTGCCATCTCTTGGGCACCGAGAACCCCTCACCTCCAGCTCCTCTTCCAGCACAGCTTCCTGCAAAGCAGCAAATGGCTCATCATGTCATTCGTGTATTCCTTTTGTGTGTGCGTGGACATGACACTGGGCCTCTGTTAAGCTACAACCTCGGACGTATTTTTATTTTTTCATTCAAAACAGCGTCAGTAAGTTGCCTACACTGTGCTTAAACGTGGGATCCTCCTGGCTCTACCTCCAGCACACACTTGTGGAGGGTGAAATCCCATCTGATTCTAGTGACGTTAGGTGAACTCAGTTCTGGGGCCCTTGGTAAAGCTCTTTCCACTTGCTCCCTCGTGGGAAGGGTTTCAGTCAGGTGGAGGGTGCTGGGAAAAAGAAGAGGGAGAGAGAAGTGGAACGTGCTAAAATAAAACTTCTCTGCCTGGGGCCAGAGGGTTAGCTCAGTGGTTCCAGTGCCTGCCTCGCAAGCGCAAGGTCCTGAGTTCGATCCCCAGTAACCACATATAATGCTGGGCATGGAGACTCACGCCCACCAGCAATCAACACCGCATACCACAATGCCGGACGTGGTGGCTCACACCTGTAATCCCAGCACTCGGGAGGCAGAGACAGGAGGATTGCTGAGTTCGCGGCGGTTTGCCTGGGCAACATAGTGAGCTCAGGGCCAGCCTGAACTACAAAGCGAGACCCTGTCTCAAAAAAAAACCAAAAACCAAAAAACAAACTTGTGATTTATTTAAAATTGTTTCGGAACAAAATATTTATTGGTATATTTTGAATATACATCATAATAACGTTCATCATAAAAAAAACCCTGTCATTTAATGTGACCTATTTGGTCATAGGAAATGGGAGCTTTGAAACACAGCTCTTCCTGAGCCTTCCCTGCTCCCTGACAGTGTCCAGGTGGAGTCTGTGCCCTGCTGAGTCCAAGGGAGGCTGAGCCTGGATGGCCTGGCCTCCGGGTGCCGGATCCTTGCTTTTCTCCGGCACCAGTGCTTGTCTTTTAGGCTGCTTCCTTTGTGGAAAACAAACAGAAGAATCAGGGCCTGGTGGTACAGGCCTGTCACGCCAGCCCTCTGGGTGGCTGAGGCTGGAACATTGTGAGCTTCAGCAACTGAGGACCTTGGTGAGACCCTGCCTCAAAACAATAGAAAATACGGTGGGGAACCTAAGGTCCTGGGCTCCTTCCCTAGTACTTAAAAATAAATAAAACTGGGCTGGAGATTTAGCTGTGGTTCCAGCGTCTGCCTCTCAAGCGCAAGGCCCTGAGTTTGATCCCGGTAACCACATACAATGCTGGGCGTGGAGACTCACACCCACCAGCCATCAATACCACATACCACAGTGCCGGACGTGGTGGCTCATGCCTGTAATCCCAGCACTCGGGAGGCAGAGACAGGAGGATCGCTGAGTTCCAGGCTTGCCTGGGCCACATAGTGAGCTCAAACTCAGCAATCTTCCTGCCTCTGCCTCCGAGTGTTGGGATTACAGGTGTGAGCCACCACGCCCGGCACTGTGTGGTATGTGGTACTGATGGCTGGTGGGCGCGAGTCTCCACGCCCAGCATTGTATGTGGTTACTGGGGGTCGAACTCAGGACCTTGCACTTGCAAGGCAGGCGCCGGAACCACTGAGCTAACCCTCCGGCCCTAAATACACTTTCTTTTAAATGAGTTGTTATGTAATGTAAACAGCACACTCAATTCTGGGATTCCACATTCGGCCGTTCAGCGGCCGGGGACAAACTAGCGACAGTGCTTGGCCGCAGCCCTGGGCTTCGCAACCTGCCCAATTCAGGGCGAGGCTCCACCTGGCCGCCCAGGATCATCAGGGTCTGCCGGGCATCCCAGTGCTCTGGGAGGCCGACACAGGATTGGGAGTTCAAGCTTTGCCAGGGCAAAAGAGCAAATATGGCTAAACCCTGCCTCAAATATTAAATAATGAGTGAATATACCCCAGTGCAAAAGTCCTGGCCCTGGGTCTCAAACGAGAAAATCATTCATCACTGTTCGCCATTGCCATGTGATTATAAACAGGCGTGGGTGTGAACCCAGCGCCCAGAAGGCTGAGGCAGGAGAATTGCCACGAGCGAGACCGCCCCCACGGCCGCGCCCTCCCGAAACTGAGGGCAGAGACCCCCGCCGAGCCGCTGGGACCACGCACCTGTAGGCGCCCTTCTCCTCGCTGTCCCCGCCTGCGCCCAGAGCCAGCCCTGCGGAGGGGCGCTGACGACCCCGTGTGCGCCGGCGGCGTTGTGACCGTTGGGCGTTGGGTCGCCGGCTCCACCCACGCTCAGTCACGCCGCATCCAACTGGATCCGCCCGGCCTTGGCCCATCACGAACACCCACCGGATGCGCCCCCAGGGAACCGGCCCCGCCCCATCCGGAACCCGGCCCCGCCCCGACCACGCCCAGCCCCTGGCCTCTATGCTGAAGGGCTAATGTGGGTTCCCGGTGCACTGTGTCTGGACCAGGGGAGCTGCGGGTCGTCGCTGTCCAGAGCCCCTGACGTCTGGAGGACGCATGCTCTGCTGGGAGGAAAGGAGACTGCTGTCATTGTACGGCAGTCGTGAACTAGGTCCAAGGAGGTGGTCAGGCAATTTAAAGTTCCTTATCTGCACCTCAGTGATGAGAAAAAGTGTCTGTGAAGTACAGTCAGTGCAAGCTGTGCCCTGAGTGCCTCGCGAGAGAACATCAAGCTAAAGGCAGTGGGCACCAGTGCACCACTGGGCGGGAGGGACGGGAGAGGACGGCGGGCGGGGCGGAAGCGGGCACCAGCCGGCCCGTCAGCCTAGGGGTGCAATTCAACAGCAGGGCGCGTGTGCATGCAAGCATGACGCATCCCGGAATGCTCATCTCGCAGGGTTCGTGACGGCCCAAAGTGGGGGGACGACTGTGCATCCACAGGAGAATCTGGCAAGTGTGGACAGTGCGTTCGCAGCCTGGCAGTGGGCACATGGAGGCCACATGCAACTCTGCTGATGAACAGCCCTAATGTACAGTTGAAAGAAGACGCAAGAGAAGATAACGACTGATTTTATTTATGGTTTTCGAAATCTGCATCACTATGGTTACTTGCCTCTTTCCTTCCTTCCTCCCTTTTTTCTTTCTTTCTCTTTTCTTTCTCCCCTTTCTTTCCCTCTCCTTCCTTTCTCTCTCTCCTCCCTTCCTTCTTCTCTCCTTCCTTCCTCCTCTTTCTTTCTTTCTTTCTTTCTTTCTTTTTCTTTCTTTCTTTCTTTCTTTCTTTCCTTTCTTTCTTTCTTTCCTTTCTTTCTTTCTTTCCTTTCTTTCCTTTCTTTCCAGGGTCTCGCTTTGTACTTCACGCAGGGCATGAGCTCACTATGTCACCCAGGCAAGCCGCAAAGTCAGCAGTCCTGCCTCTGCCTCCTGAGTGTTGGGATAACAGGCGTGAGCCACCACGCCCTGCATCGTGGTATGTGGTACTGATTGCTGGTGGGCATGAATCACCACCCCTGGTATTATATGTGGTTATCGGGGATCCAACTCAGAACCTTGTGCTTGCTAGGCAGGCACTGGAACCACTGAGCTAAATCTCCAGTCCTCTTTCTTTTCGAGAGTCTCCCTATGTAGTTCATGCTGGCCTTCAACTCACTTTGGAGCCCAGGCTGGCCTCAAGCATGAGGTGATCCTCCTACCTCATGTTACAAATGGTGCACAAAAGACCACCTAGACACAGACTTTTTTTTCTTCTTTTTTTGTGGAACTGGAGTTTGAACTCAGGACTTTGCACTTGCCAAGCAGTTGGAGGCACTACTAAGCTACATTCCTGGCCTGCTGGACATAGGCTTTGTGGGAGCAAACACAGTTCATTTTACTCACCCTGGGTGCAGAGAGAGTGAGATTGAGAAAGATGTCAGCAATTGGCCAGAGAGAAAGTTAAGTGTTTATAGGGATTGGGGCTGGGCTTGTAATCTTTTTTTTGAGACAGGGTCTTGCTTTGTAGTTCAGGCTGGCCCTGAGCTCACTATGTAACCCAAGGCAAGCCTCGAACTCAGCAATCCTCCTCTGCCTCCCAAGTGCTGGAATTACAGGTGTGAGTCACCACGCCCAGCATTGTATGTGGTCACCAGGATGGAACTCAGGACCTTGTGCTTGAGGCAGGTACCGGAACCACTGAGCTAAATCTCCGGCCCTGGGCTTATAATCTTAAGGACTCTGGGATGGAAAGCTTGGGGTCAACGTTCCCAGGATAGTCAGTGTAGGGGATAGATATCACTGAATCTCTCTGTGCTAGGAAGATCACAAGTCCTGCCTTAAAATTTCTTTATAGCCATCCATTCTGTTTACTGAGGGCAGCACAGCTGTTGTTTGTGGAAGGCAGCATGTTTGCTGAGGGTCCCCCTCTGGTCAGACATGGCATTCCCATCTTTTTGTTGTTGCATACCAAGAAGGGCAGGAAAGCAAGTGATGCTTCTCATGGCTGCTTTGTGCATGACCATTGGGACAGTGTGGGCAGGCTAACTGGGTAGAGATCTTGGCCATTGGAGGTATATGGAAGAGTGGCCTGGCCAGGCCTGGACTGGTGATCTCCTGAATGCGGTCCTGTAAAAGTTGTTAGAGAAGAGCCGGAGGTTTAGCTCAGTGGTTCCAGCGCCTACCTCGCAAGCTCAAGTTCCTGAGTTCAATCCCGGGTAACCACATACAATGCTGGGAGTGGTGACTCATGCCTACCAGCAATCAATACCGCATACCACAGTGCCAGACATGGTGGCTCACCCCTGTAATCCCAGCACTCGGGAGGCAGAGACAGGAGGATTGCTGAATTTGAGGTTTGCCTGGGATACATAGTGAGCTCAGGGCCAGCCTGAACTACAAAGCAAGACCCTGTCTCAGAAAAAAAAAAAAAAAAAAAAAAAAAAAAAAAAGCTGTGAGAGAAGTCTGAGGAGGTGTGACCCAAAGAGGAGGAGAGTGATACAGAGAAGGGGCCCAGTTAATGGCACTATCTGGTTTCTGAGGCCTTTCCTGTGAGTCTCTTAGCTGCACTTTGCATGAGGCCTGACTGGTTGGTATAAAAGCAATATTGTTTCAGAAAGAGGCATAGCCCACCTTTCTCAGGTGTGAGCAGATCTATGATTTTGGAGGGTTCCTACTGCTGGGGAGGCTATCTGGTTGTCAGGCAAGAATGGAGTCAGCTGTTTCTTTGAGCCTGTCAAAAAGATCTCGGGAGAGGGAGTGATAGTGGATCAGGAGGTTGACAGACCCACTCTGCCTGTCCCTGACAGGGCAGTAATGATGCCCAAACTGACAAGCAGGTGTATTAGCTGTAGGTTCTGGGGAAGTCGTGTGGATTTGAAGATGAGTGATCAGGAGGTGAGAAACTCCATCTTGATGGAGCTGATGCAGAGTGTAGTGAGGTGGACCTTGAGGAGGCCACTGGCTTTC
>PVIC010030341.1:0-21975 GCA_004025085.1 Thryonomys swinderianus
ATCAATACCACATACCACAGTGCCGGGCGTGGTGGCTCATGCCTGTAATCCCACCACTCGGGAGGCAGAGACAGGAGGACTGGTGAGTTTGAGGCTTGTCTGGGCTACTTAGTGATCTCAGGGCCAGCCTGGACTACAAAGCAAGACCCTGTCTCAAAAAACAAACAAACAAAAAGCAAAGCAACAACAAAAAAATACTTAGCTTATCTGAACATCTAGCATGTGGGGAATTCTTTTATTTCCTTTATATCTTTCCTATATCAGTGATAGTTTACTTTGCATTTGCATCTTTGTTATCCATATTCACCTTTCCATGTTTATTAGCCATTTATACCTTTTCCACAAATTCCCTGTTGCCTATCATTTATTGCTCATTCACATATTGGTTGCCTTAGTCACTTCATTTTTTTTTTTTTTTTTTTGAGACAGGGTCTCGCTTTGTAGTTCAGGCTGGCTCTGAGCTCACTATGTAGCCCAGGCAAGCCTCGAACTCAGCAATCCTCCTGCCTCTGCCTCCTGAGTGCTGGGATTACAGGAGTGAGCCACCATGCCCGGCACTATGGCATGTGGTATTGATGGTTGGTGGGCGTGAGTCTCCATGCCCAGCATTCTATGTGGTTACCAGGGATCGAACTCAGGACCTTGTGCTTGCGAGGCAGGTGCCGGAACCACTGAGCTAACCCTCCGGCTCCCCATTCAGGGATTTTTGTGAATAGAATTCTCATTAGTTATGATTTGGTACCAAAATTGTTTCTCTCTCTCTCTGAGATAAGGTTTTGCTATGTATTTCAGGGTGATCTTCAACTCACTATGTAGCCCAGGTTCACTCTGAATTTTAGGCAATCCTCCTGCCTTAGCCTCCCAAGTGCTGTACTACCACACTGGCTAAAAACTATAGCCTTTAAAAGCATATTTTTGTCTTTGTGCAGTTTCATCAAAACATGATGTATATGACACCAGAAACAAACAGTGCTGTGTTACAAAAACAAAAAGCAGCATCTGTTGTCTTAAAGTTTCTGTGGGGCAGAAATTGGAGTGTGGCTTAGTGCCAGATCATTTGGCAAAGGGTCTCTTTCGAAACCACTCTCAGTGGCCAGAGCTGTGGGCTCACCGGAGGACCCACTTCCATTCTCTCTTAGTGTCTAAAGCATGATTCAATTCCTTGTGGGCCTCAGTTTCTCTCGAGCTGCTGGCTGCCTGGGCATACCTACAAACCTGCTTTTTTTTTTTTTTTTTTTTTTTTGAGACAGGGTCTCACTTTTTAGTTCAAGCTGGCCCTGTGCTCACTATGTAGCTCAGGCAAGCCTCAAACTCAGCAATCCTCTTGCCTCTGCCTCCTGAGTGTTGTGACTACAGGCATGAGCCACCACTCCCAGCATCATGGTATGTGGTATTGCTTGCTGGTGGGCGTGGGTCACCACTCCCGGTATTGTTGTATGTGGTACTGATTGCTGGTAGGCGTGAATCACCACGCCTGGTATTGTTGTATGTGGTTACCAGGGATCGAACCAGAGACCTTGTGTTTGCTAGGCAGGTACTGGAACCACTGAGCTAAATCTCCAGCCTAGGCCTGTTCTTAATATGGCAGCTGGCTTCCTGCAGGGTGCAAAGGACATGGAGAGATGGCAGTCAGTGTAGTTTTGCAGCCTATTCAAAGAGCAGGAAGTGCTTGTTATCACCTTTACCTTGATCTGTTTTTAGATGAAAAATTAGGACTAGCCTTACTCTAGAGAGGGGGTAGCTTGTAGTTATAAGAGCAGGCGGGTGTCCTTGGGGCTATGTTAGATGCCACAGTCTATAAAGTGTGTCACTTTGCAGTGTCGAGTGAGAGGGTAGATCCAGGCAAAGGCATCACCCAGGAGGAAGGGGGCTTCTGGGGTCTAGATGTCTCTGTGATACCTATAGATTGTGGCCATTTTCAAAGAAAAGTTAGAACTTGATAACTGTGTTTTAGTTTGCTCATGCTGCTATTACCAAATACCACAGATGGGACCATTTATAAACAACAGAAATAAATTTCTCATCGATCTGGAGGTTGGAACTCAAGATCAAAAGACCAGCAGAGCCAGGGTCTGAAGAGGGCTGGCCTCTGCTTCCTAGATGGTGCCTTCATGCTGGGGCCTCTGTAGGACGCAGAGCAAGGCAAATCCCTACCACAGTTTTAATGTATGTAGGTGATGGGCATATGAGGATTCTCCAAAGGAACAGAACCAAAATAATAATTCCACTTCTATATCTATAACTCAAGTGTACATTTATTTCCATTAAACAAACACAGACTGATTTGAGCTGAATCTCTGCAGGTCAGCCTGACAGACCGGAAACTCAGGGCTTCTCTCTCATGGTCTCAAGACTGAATTCCTTCTTCCACAAGCTTAGTCTTTGTTCTTTGCTCCTCATCTCATTGGAGGAGGCACCTAAGAGGGTAACTTACTCTACTCCGAATTTATGGATTCAAATGTCGAATTGGCTCGTTGGTCTAGGGGTATGATTCTCGCTTAGGATTCAAATGTCGAGCATATGGTGAGATCCACTTAGAATTAACCATCAGTGTGTACATGTGCTCATTGTTCCTTCCATTGCTTTTCTGTACTGAAGTGTCATAAAAAGACAAAACAAAAACAAAACAAAACAAAAAATCTGAGCCGGGCGTGGTGGCTCACGCCTGTAATCCCAGCATTTAGGAGGCAGAGGCAGGAGGACTGCTGAGTTTGAGGCTTGCCTGGGCTACATAGTGAGCTCAGGGCCAGCCTGAACTACAAAGAGAGACCCTGTCTCAAAAAAAAAAATCTGACAACAACAACAAAAAATTGAGGGTATTTTTCACCAAAAGTCATCATAAGAGAGCAGAAGCAGCCGGTGACTTAGCTTAGGGGCATTGCACCTGCCTGGCAAGCACAAAGTCCTGAGTTCAATCCCTGGTACTTCAAATGAAACAAACAAACAAATAAACAGAATCAGAACAGAGAGAAGAAGCCAAGGCATGGATTAGTAGACATTTGCCACACACGTAAACAACACATGATCTTTACCCAGAAATACACAGAAGCTCCCCGTGCATCAGTAAGAAAATATGTATTATACCATCCAACAATGAACAAGAGGCACACAAAGGTATTCCCAAAATACAAATTAGATGCATAAAAAGCTGATTAACAAGCAGGGAAATGGGAAGGGAACACTGGAATGCAGTACCATTTGATACTACAAGACTGGCATAATGTTTAGGTGTGTAGATAAGGACATGGGTAGAGCAGAGCACCCATGCCTAGTTGGTGAGTAAGTGATTTGGAACTAGAATTTCGAATGTAGTATGACCATACAGTGAAGGTGACTTCTACTGCCACTGGTGACCTAGAGATTCCTCCTTTAGCCAGACCTCGAGAAGTTTTCACAAAGATTTCTGAGATAACTGGAGGTCTTTTGTCAACTGTCCCGATGCGAGGCCATTGGTTCTCTTTGATGTGCATTGTTCTCTGCAATACATGTGTCTGCATTGTCCTTTTTTTTTTGAGACAGGTTCTCACTTTGTAGTTCAGGCTGGCCCTGAGCTCACTGTGTAGCTCAGGCAAACCTCAAACTCACAGCAATCCTCCTGCCTCTGCCTCCTAAATGCTGGGATTACAGGTGTGAGCGCCACGCCTGGCATTGTGGTATGTGGTACTGATTGCTGGTGGCTACCAGAGATTGCACCAGGGACCTTGTACTTGTTAGGCAAGCACCAGAACCACTGAGCTAAATCTCCAGCCCTTTTTTTTTTTTTTTTTTTGGCTGAACCAGGGATTGAAGGATTGAACTCAGAACCTTGTACTTGTGAAGCAGGAGCTCATCATTCTTAAACTCAGCCTTTCACCAAGACTCAGGGCATGGGCAGAGTGCACCTAAGGTCTTTGGCATAATGCATCAAGAGCAGCCTTTAGTCCAATTTCTAACAGAGTCCTCATTTCCACTTGAAACTTTAACTGTCTACATTTCTATCACTGTATTTCTTCTGACAATCTCTAAGCCAATTAGCTTTTCTCCTATATTCCCTCTGAGCTCTCTTTAGAATGCCCATAGTTGGGCTGGGGATTTAGCTCAAGTGGTACTGCACCTACCTTGGAAGCACAAGGGTCTGAGTTTGATGCCCGGTACCACCAAAAAAAAGAAAACAAAACAAAACCCTAGAATGCCCAGAGTGACTATATACAGCACTCCAGGACTTCCTGGCTGGCCTCTCCAAAGTCTTCTTGTGCTAGCCACCCAATTGCCAAAGTCACTTCCACATTTCTAGCTACAGCATAGTAATGGCCTTGCTCTCAGTACCAATTTCCTATATTAGTTCACAATTCACTACTATAACGAAATATTTGAAGCAAGATACTTCTGAAGAAAAGAGGTTTATTTTGCAGGTACAAGACCAGGGGCTACATCTGGTGATGGCCTCCTTGCAGGGACAGTTCTGAGGCTGTGCAGTGTTGTATGTGGAGAGACAGGGGACATGAGGGTGTATCTGTGTGGTCTTTCTCCCTGAACTCATAAAGCCAGCAGAGTCCAACCTCGGGCTCCACCCTGATGACCTTCTCTAATCCTAATCACCTCTGAAGGGCCTCACCTCTCAACACATCAGATTAAGCTTCTACCTGCCTAATCCCTCACAATAGGTATTAAAGGCCAGCACAGGAAGCCCTAGGGGATACAAGATCAGAGCACCACACATTTTTGTCTCTGGTCAAGGAATTGGCTTGACACCTGCAGGCCTAAAACCATGGGGAGGTTTCATGGATTTCTGGGGCAGCAATCCTTATAATTGTAGCTAATGAGCCTTTCTCAAAAATCTTGCTTCTTGGCCCTGATAGATCCCGCTGTCCCCAGTTGAAGAGCTTAGCAGCCAACAAAGAACTGTTTCTATTGGAGAACAAAATTATCATAACTTGGTGTTGGGAGCTGACCATCTTAGGGCCCTTTATCTCAGATTTAAGAGAACATACAGAGAGATAGGGAGACCTAAATGGTAGGTCTAAACTTCTCCAGTGGGCAGAAGTCAGAGAATCTGAACCTCCCACATATACACCTCAGCCTACCCTTTGGGAGGTGAAGGGATCACACAGAGGAATGGGGTCACTTCAAGGAGCAAAAAGAGATCCTTGCTGGCAGCCAGCAAGTAACAAGTGAGATCAGGCCTACAGCTCCATGAAATTGGATTCCTCCAGCAGCCGGATGGGTCCTAGAAAAAGATTCCTCCAGCAGCCTCTGGATCAGGCTCAGTCCTCCTGTCCCCTTGATTTTGGCCACATGAACAGACAGCCTGCCCAACCCACCTGGACTCTGACCCAGAAACTGTGACAGTGTGAATGGGTGCTGCTCTAAGCCACCATGTGTGTGCTATTTATTATGAAATACAGAGAAACAAATGTGGTGATATTGGGTGGTGACATAACCAGGCAGCATCCTAACTAGTGCTGTGTTTGCCCTGGTTGTCCAATTATTCAGCCTGTCTCCCTCACCCTGTCTTATTCCCCACAGGTTGCCATTTACTACTCTATAAAGAGACTGTGTCTGATGAGTCTTTTTTCCATCCTGTACCACATCATACAGAAGACAATTCTCTTAAGGGCCGGTCACATGAGAGCCACTGCCTGGTAGGTGTCTTCACCTCTTTGAGCAGGTAGGTGGCAGGACAGGGGGCTGGAACACAGCATCAATTCCGGGGCCACTGAGGACCAGCAAAGTGTTCTCACAGGTCCTAATGGTCAGCAAGAGTCTGCTTCAGAGTGGTGTCGAGGTACAGGGCTCTCCCTGGGAATGTCTGAAGAGGATGAGCTCCTGATGCTGGCACCTCTGGGTTCTGAGAAGCAGAGGGAGTGTTGAGGTTCTACTAGAATGTTCTAGAGAGGACTCTGAATGGGTTCCAGAACACTCTAGAAGTGACTGCAAAGCTTTCAAAGAATTCTCTAGTAGAGACTACAAGGCTAAGAATGTTCTAGAGGGGTCTGTGGAGTTGCTGTAGAATATTCTAGAATAGACTGTGAGCTATTACAAAACACTCTAGAGGAGATCATGAAATTATTATAGAACTTTCTAGAACAATTTGTAAGGCAACCATAAAATGTTCTAGAGAGGACTGCAAATCTATCGGAGAATGTTCTGGAGGGGATGGTGAGGCTATTTCTGAATACAAAGGAAAGTCAGGATCCCAGGGCAGGGAGGGCCCAGGCAGCCCGATAAAGTAGTCTGTATGCTATGGGAGCAGGAGGTTCTTCTTAGTTTCTAAGTCTCAGTACTTCTTTCCTTGTCCACAGGGAATCCTAGCATGCTCCCCAAACTGGGGACCCTTACTTGAGCTACAGCTTGGGGCCCAAAGAATTCATCTTTCTGTGCTAGTGTCTCTGGGGATGACAGGTATAAGGCCAGGCCTAAGCAGGAACTAGAGGCCACAGAGTGGAGTAGATGCTGGTCCGTTCCCCCAAAGTGCCACATACCCCAAAGTGCTCCCTCTGGAGGAAAAGTGTGGCCCTTGGCCCAAGAAAAATGGCTCCTGGGCAGAGGAAACACCTCAGCCGCAGGAGGTACACATGTAGGGGACCCTGGGCCGTAGACCTCTGGAAAGAGTGGGTGGGTGGTGGTGAGACCTACCGTGAGGTCACTGTGTATGTGCCTTTGCGGTTCAAGTTGTAGCCGAAGAGGATGGCAAACCACAGAAAGGAGCTGAGCAGCATGGAATATATCTGGAAAGAGAAGAGGCCAGAGAATGGCACTTGTCAGCAGTAACCCCAGGATGGGAGTCTTGCTCCAGCCTATGAAATTTCTAGACTTTGCAGAGTGGGGGAGGTTGCCTTGGGAAAGTAGTAAGGCAGACACTCACTCTGACCCACCTACCTGGGTCAGTGGCTGGTGCCTCCCTGTTTCCTAGGCTGGAGAACCCTGGTGAAGCCCAGGACCAGAGGTCCTGGCCTGGGGCTATAGGAGGGAAGTTCCCTGCTCGCCTTGCATTAAGTTGGGGTTGAGGCAGGGTAAAGGGGTGGGAGGTGGGCAGGGGCAGTGAGGGAGGGCTTGGGTACCATGAGGGCCAGGCCGGCACTGGTTAGCATAGAGACGATGTTTTGGTGGGTCCTCAGGAAGTTCTGGATACTCTGCAGACAGTCCTAGGCAGAGGGCAGCGAGTTTGTCACCCACCCTTGTGGACCCTGCCCGCCAGAGGCAAACAGCCTCTAAGGAGCTACAGAGCACAGGAGCCCATGCCAGGGAGCTCTGAGATGCAGTGTTACGGACGGATAAGACCAAGGGGCATGTAGCTGGCCTCTGCAGAGACCCAGGGCCCACTGCCCTGGGGTCACTTCCTCCCAGGCTGCCTTCTGCCCTAGGCCCCTACAGTGGGCCACATGCCTAAATGCCCTGGACAGCCCAAGGCCGACCAGCACCTAGCGTCTACAGGGTGCCAGCTAATGGGGAGGGCAAGGAAACACTGGCAGAGAGGCAAGGTGCCCCTTGATGTCTCAAAGCCTTCCGTTCCCCCGGGCCTCCAATGCCATTCCAGGGTGCAGCATCTGTAGTTGTCCCTCCAGAAGGAAAGAGGTGACAGCTTGACTCTGAGCCTTGAGATGGTATCATTTGGTTTGGGGGCAGGTTGCTGGCATTTCAGGGAGGCTGAGGAAGGGCTGGGCCACATGGACACTCAGGGAGTCACTCTGCTTCCTGCAGGCAAGTTGTCCTCTGGTCCCATAGCTCCCTGCTTATGCAGGCTTTTCTCTCAGGGACTTTATAGCCTGGTCACGTCTGCCTGCCACTCTGGGGTACAAGGGGCAGACGCTGCCCTGGTTTTGAAGTCAGGACCCGGAGCTGGCTCTGGGTAGGGTTCCCAGACTCTCAGCCCCTCCCCAGCACCCCGCCTCTCTGGCCCTGGGGGCCGGTGCTGTGGCTCCTTCCCCCACTGGGCCTCCAGCCATCCCCATCCTCCTCTGTTTCTTGGAGGGTTGCCAGGCACCTCAGCCTTGAGATAGGGCGGGTTTGTTTCCAGGACATGGGGGAGGTGCAGGAGGCAGCCTGGGCAGCAGCCACAGAGAAGAGAGGGAGATGAGTTGGGTCTCAGGCTTTGGGGAGGATGGGCCAGGGTCTGCCCCTCCGGCCCCACCTCTTTTGTGAAGTGTTCTAAGTCTTCTGGGGCTCCTTGGGATATCTACCCCTTCTCCCCAGACAGAGCTGACCATCTTGATGTATGGGTTCTTGGAACCGAGACCCTATCTACGAGTTTCTAGAAGTTTCTGAGGGTAGTTCTTATTTGGTTGGGGAGTGAGTGGAGCACCGGCCTTATAATCAGGTCTGCTGGATCTCCATGGGGTTCACCCATGAGAAACTTTCTCATCTCCCCTGGGCTCTTCTGTAGTAGGCCTTTTGGTGGGGAAGCCAAGGGGTACAGGATGTCCCTGGATCTCAGGCTTGTCCCCAGGGCCCTTGCCTGGCTGTGTCCTGGTCCCCTCCTCCTCCTCACCTCTCTTGCTGTCTCCTCACCCTGACACAGGTTGGCTTTGGAGCTCTCCAGAAGTCCGAAAGGAGATCTCTTCCCACAGCACAGAAACTACAGAACAGATACAGGGAGCCAGGACAGATGGGGGAAAGTGAGGCACTGGAAGGATAAATGACCTAGATAGGTCCTGCT
This sequence comes from Thryonomys swinderianus, assembly GCA_004025085.1. Classification (NCBI taxonomy): domain Eukaryota; kingdom Metazoa; phylum Chordata; class Mammalia; order Rodentia; family Thryonomyidae; genus Thryonomys; species Thryonomys swinderianus. The sequence goes on from PVIC010030341.1 coordinate 8,636, forward strand.
GATCTGGACCCTAGAGATATCTAAGTAGATTCTGCCACAGCCACCTGCAGCCTGGCCTTGGAGGGGAGTGGCCTGATTTCCAGAGTGAACTTTCTTGGGACCTGGGCTGGCAACCCTTTTAAAATGGGGCCTGTGACAGGGAGATGCAATGTTTGCTTTCTTTAACGCTGTTCTGTCATGAAATTCCTAATAGCCTCTTTTTTTTTTTTTAAGCTCCACAAGTCTATTTGCATTGGTCCCAAACATTCAGCAGCCAGCCCTATTATTCCTTGGCAGAGTTTCTGACAGGCATTCCTTGCTCCCTGCCCCACCCCCTAACGGGGCAGCCGTGGCCTGTGTACTAGGTCCCCTTTTCCTCAGTAACTAGCCTGAGACAGCTAACGGGGGTGGGGGGGGGTGGGGCTTGGTACCTATTCACCAGACCACAGTGAGGCTGACCACTCTACCACCCCTTTCTCTGCAACTTACTGTGTCCTGGATGACAGCCAGCTCCTGCCACCAAATGCTGAATGGGCTCCTCACTGCTTGGTCGTACACAAGATCATAGGTGTCCAATATGGCATCCTCCACCTGCACCAGAGCATTCCGAGAGGCCCTTGTATGGGGGAGACTGTGTGTAGCCCTGATCCCGTGACAGAGGTCTTGAGCAAAGGGTGGATCCCAGCAGCCTCTCCTCCTCCAGGGGGAGCTCCCCAGGGCAGCATTCAGTACCCTGGGGAGGTGGACAGAGCAGTTCCTCAACTTCATTTGCTGGGCTCTGCCCCAACCAGGCCACTGCCCCACATGGCCCTCCTGATCCATGGAGGTTCTGGAGCAGAGTTTGAACTGGGTTACCCACCCCTAAAAATGATCTTGGGTAGTGTGAAGGGGGCCAGCAAGGGAAATGCCTACTTTTGTCTGGAATGGGTGATGGGGCTTGGTGAGAAGTCTCAGAAAGGCCTGTGGGTAGGACCTCACATCCCCAAATTGCTTGTAGGGCTTTCCCCAGAAAGATCCTGGCCAGCTGGGCTCCATGTAAGGTCTTTGGCCAGGGAAGCCATGGGAACCTAGAGTCAATTCCAGGTAGAAGAGGCCTCCTGAGGTCAGAATGGGGAGGTCTGTGGCAGGGTTGGCCACTCTGGCTGGCTCTGTTCTCTCCACCCCTGACAGGTTTAGAGCTGACAGCCTTTATCCTCCTAAGCATGACTTCCTTGCCTCGGTCACCCTGCCCAGCAAAATGTCCTCCTCTCACCAAGAGATCCTTCAAAGACAAAGTAGAATCTTGCCTCCTCCAGGAAGGTGTCCCTGAGTGCCCCACTGGCCCAGGAGAGACTCAGCGCCCCCTTCTGCCTCGGAGAGCCTGAGTCCATCTTCCTCGCTGTGCCACGCAGTCAGCTGTGAGGCTCTGAGGGGTGCTTAGGCTGCCCCAAAGAGTTGGACATGAATGGAGGACCTGGGCCTGCTCTGGACACTCATGCCTGTCCTCCAGAAAAGGGGGAGCAGCTCCAGGGTTCTCACTGTGTTGAGGCCCGACCCCTGCAGGACTGAGGGGCCTGGATGCCCTAGCTGTAACCATATGAACATCCTGCCAATTGAAGTTCCTGGCACTGATGAAATCTCTCTCCACTGATGGCTGAAGTCAGACATCTCTCCATGAGTCATCACTAACTCAGCCGCCTCTGTCTTCCCCCACTCCCTGAGGACAGGTGCCAGGCTGGCCTCAGCCGCTTGCCAGCCCAAGCAGGGGGTCCTCTCCCAGCTGCATCTTCCTTGAGTGTGAAAGGGGAACTGAGTCTTGATAGGCCACAGTGCCTCATGGGAGGGTTGGCTTGAGGTGGGCAATGCAGGCCCCTCATTCTCGAATGTGAAAACTTCGATTTTTTTTTCCCTGATGGCGCCTGCCATGGGCCAGGAAGGACCTGCATGCTCCTGAGTTCTGTACCAGCTACCTTATCCCTATAGGACAGTAGGAACACTGTCATCTATCTCTAGGGGCCGAGGGCCTTGGCTGCCCTGACTGCCAAGTGACTCTGCATGACTGAATATGCAGGATCCTACCTTAGGCCCAACAGCCTGGCCTTCAGGACCCTGCGTGGCTAAGCTGGGTTCTCCCTGCAGGGCCCTGTATGTGGCTGGTACTTCAAATTGACCTGTTTTCCTGTCATGGGATTCAGGGAGCTCTGTTGGAGACTGTGGCCCATGTTTCTCATGAGAAAAGAGCGTGGGCTAGTGGCTTCCTTCCTAGTCAGTGCCAGGGCTCCAAGCCTCCACTGCTAGTTGTCTGTGGGTCATTCCTTGGAAGAATCTGGAACTACAGGGCCAGGGAGGTCTCTTGATGCAGAACTCTAGTTCGTCAGACAGAGTACTTCTCAGGCAGCTACAGACTGGTGCCCAGGGGCATCCCCAGGACTTGTACTCAAGCTCAGATCAGTCCTGATATCTGCCGTGTCTTGCTCATTCTCTGCCACACCTCCCATACTGCTGGTTCGGGGTTCCCTGAAGGGTGGGGAAGGGCCCCACGAGGAGCTGCTGCAGGCAGTGTGCAGACTAGCCGAGGGGCTGGCTGGAGCATTTAGGGAGGTTTGGCAGATCCCTAGGAGACTCAAGAATATGCCTGATCTGAGGCTGCTTCTCACACACTATGGTTATCCTGGCATGAATTATTAAATGGGCCAGGCAATCCATTTTCCTTGCTGCAGACTTGAAGTCTCTTCTGGGAATGGCAGGGGAACTGCAGCAAGTGGCTCTCAGGCCACAGTGAGAGCATAATTAATAGTCCTCTCACTCTGTATTCACCGCACGGCAGCCTGGTCTGCGTTGCTGCCCTGGCCAGCCTTGGGGCTTCTGCCAAAACCCAGTGTCCCACGAAATGGCAGCCAGGAAAGCCTGTGAGTGGAGGCTCTCAGGGGGTGGGTGAGGTGCTCCCTACTTGCCCCCCTGGGCCGGAGTCTGGTGTCATCCAGGATGGATGAGGTCTCTCTTCCTTATCCTCAGGCCTCCCCTCTGGATGGAGGGTCCCTCTTATGGATCCCTTGTTTCTGGATATCTTAGGGGTCCCTCTGGGGGGGAGGCATATGGGAAAACTGTGCTGAATGAACCTGGGTGCACCCTCAGCTCCCACCTCAGCTTTGCCAGAGTAGACTGGGTTGCCACAGGGGAATCTGGCCAGCCCCATGGCTGGCTGGACACAGGACGCAAGCTTGTCTGCCCCTCCAGGACTGCGCTCTGGTACCAAATACCACTTTATCCAAGCCCAGGACAGCTCTGAGCTAATCCTATATTACGGAGGACCCACTAGTCTGGCGGGCAGCAGTGAGGGTACCAGAGGCACAGGGAGAGGGAGAATGGGTGTCATGGGCAAGTCTTACTCATGTTTTACCCACTGGTTCATTTCCACCTTGTAGTAGCCCCTTGCACAAGGGTTTTGACGTACCTTTCACAGACAAGGGAGGTGAGGCCTGGGAGCTTGCCTCGGATGTCCTGTAGACCTATGACTTCTCCCAAGCCTCCCTGTGCCTGGAGGGCCTGGATTTCCACACGTGGGCCATGTTAGAAATTAAAACCCACAGGAGAGGCCAGTAGGTGCCCCCACCCACCAACACCAACGGCCTAGAAAGAAGGCCTCCCCGCCCTGGGGTTACACGGGGCCTGGAGAACTGATCCGAGGGCCTTGTTAGGGCACAGTCAGGATGAGGACATTTGATAGTGTGGGGGATGGAGTGTGGGGCTGAAGGAGGCTGGAGAAGAGGCCCGGCTGGCAGCCATTCACATTTTGTATCCTCCCTCTCCCAGTGAGCAGCCCAGCTGGGTTCTGTCCTATGGCCCCTGCATGGCCCCCTTCCCTCCAGAACCATGAGGCCCAGGCTCAGTGCATAAACACACAGCTTCAGAGCTGGGGTGCACAAGCTGCAGAGGCCCCAGGGTACCTGGCAGCTGTCTTGACAGAGGCCACCCACGCTGTGACCCAGACCTCCAACCCGCTGGACCACCCCTCAGTGGACAGGAAATGTGACGCCAAAATGCTGGCCTTGCCTGCCTCCTTCCTAGTGGGACTCTGAACACCCCTCCCCCAAACCACAGCGGCAGAGGGCTGATCCCTCTTCCACATCCTTCTGGGCTGGAGGAAATGGCACTTTCCCTTTAAGTTTGGTGTGGGATAACACCTTGGGGAGACCCTGGGGCAGGGAGAGGAGAAGAGGCAGCCATGCTGGACAAAGAACTGGAGCCTCGTTTCCTCTTGGTGATGCCAAGGTGGCTACAGACTGCACACTGTGGGAGTAGCCCACATGCTCAGGGTCTGCCAACGTGGCCACTGTCAGGGTGAAGTCACATAGTTTGAGTTCACAGGAGAGGCAAGCCTGCCACTCTCTGGAGCCTGTGTCTTGTGTGGCCATTGCTGTGTTTAGAGGTGATGCCTGGGCAACTGGATGCTTAAATATGGAAGATACGGGCTCCTGATACCAGCGGGGCTTTTCTGCTGGTCCTGAGTCTTTCAGGGATGCCCCGGCCTTTTTTCCTAGTCTGGGCTCTCAAAGGGAAGGGCTGAGTTCTGTCACCAGTGTCTCCACTGCAGGGGATCAAGGAGACATTTCTTCCTCTCCAATCCACTGGTCTTTGAGCAAGGAGCCCTAAGACTCTGGCTCTGGAGTCCCTGAGCCAGCCTTATAACCAGGCAAGTCAATGTCTAGGAAGGGAGGACACTATCTCACAAATGGGGTGGAGAAATATCGTTCAAGTCCAAGTCAGTATGACAATTTCAAGTTTGCACATTTTCTAGAACAGTCTACCCTTCCAGTCTTTCCCAAGCACGGTCTTCCTTCTCCCTCCTTACTCCCTCCTTGAGCTCCCAGATGAATCTTCCATTGGATATGGTGGGTTGAAATAAGCCTCAGAGAAAAGAAGGGGGCACAGCTGTGTTTTCTTTCCCTCCCCAGGAGGAGATGCCAGCCCTCTGGCCTCCGCACTGCCTGCCCTGCCCTTCTCTCATACTCCCTCCACCAGGAACACACCCAGAGGTGCCTCCTTCGCCTTGCTTCTTGCTGGGGACCCTGGGACTCACCTGGGTGGGGTTGCGGAACCGCCAATAGGCCACCTGCAGTAGGGCACAGAACACTAGGACAAAGCACAGGAAGCCCTGGGGATGGAGAGAGGCCAGGTCAGAGGTGCCAGGTAAGTGTTCTACAGGTGGGCAGTGCACAAGAAGGGCCACACCCCCAATGAGACTTGGGTGAAGTATGGGTTTGAGCCCTGCTCCCCACTGGTAGAGGGGAGATGGCAAGGAGACCTCGGCTGAACCCTTTCCCATCCCTTTTGTCCCTTTCTGGGGACAATTCTTCCTATTCTTTTTTTTTAAGACAGGGTCTCGCTTTGTAGTTCAGGCTGGCCCTGAGCTTACTATGTAGCCCAGGCAAGCCTCGAACTCAGTAGTCCTCCTGCTTCTGCCTCCCGAGTGCTGGGATTACAGGCGTGAGCCACCATGCCCAGCACTGTATGTGGTTACCGGGATGGAACTCAGGACCTTGTGCTTGTGAGGCAGACGCCGGAACCACTGAGCTAAATCTCCAGCCCTCTTCCCATTCTTTTGTCTGGCTCTTGAGAGCATCAACCACAGAATCACAGCCCCTGCCTAAGGAACACAGGGCATCATGGGATGATGGAGACTTCTGTTCACAAATAGCTGATCCAGGATGATAGGGATACAAATCACTGTGCCTAGAATTTTGGGAGAAAAAACTTCCCTCTTTAAGGCAGGGAGCTAGCTGCCTGTCACAAGGGGGCATCATGTAGGTTCTTTGTTTCCTGAGACAGGACTCTAAGGAGATTCTAGCACCTTTATCTGGACTCACCCAAGACCATGGCCCAGAAAGGTAGGTAGGAACCTACCTGGAAGAGTAGACCATGGCTCCCTGGGGAGCCAGTGCCCAGGGCAGAAAGAGCCAGTGCCCAGGGCTTTAAGCCCCAGCCCCATGCCCTGTCAAGGTAAGCCTCCTACCCTTCTCCCAGACTGCTGCTTGAGTCCCTGTGGCCCAGTGTTGAGACTTCTGGGAGTTCACTTTCCATTCACCAGAATCTAGAATTTTGAGGCTCCCCTTTGCAGAAGCTGATGGACATCATAGACTTCTCTGAAAATGCACATCGCCACATGCCCCTTATGCTTTTGTGGACAGTTACAGAGGATCATGCCATCTAAGAATCTCGGGATCCCTACTCCTGCCTGTTTGGTCGCATAGGATCTGGGTCTCCACCATCTCCTGGGGCTCCAGACCACTGATCCAGGCATTCCCCACGCAGGCCTACTGGGTGCACGGTGTCCCTCTTGTGACTGTCTGGTCTTCTGCATCACCCCCTCCCTGCCCCTTGTCCCTGTGTGTGCTATGGCTGGCATGTGTAATGCACACTCCCTGTAGCCTGGGGTGGCTGTGGCCAGGATTTCCCAAACAAAAGTCCCACTTGATGTAACACCCAGGGGAATGGAGGACAAATGGGTGGAGACACTTGTGGATGTAGAAGGACTCACAGAAAGCGCTTCTGCTGCCCCAGCAGCCCTAAACCCTGGACAGCTCTGCAGTAGGGGCTCCCTCCCCACAGTCCCTCTAGTTTGTCTGAGAGCCTAAAAGGCCTCTTTGGGGAACAGCCTTGGAGACGCCTGCTCCTTCCTTCCCCTGTTCCTTTCTTTCTTTCCCCTTGTTCTTTCTCTTCCCATCTTCTTTCTGTCTTTTCTTTCCTCCTCCTCCCATTCTTCCTCCCTCTTTCTGCCCCCCTTTTCCTCTCTTTTCTTTCGCTTCTCCTCCTCTACCTTGTCTTCTTCTCCCTTCCCCCACCCTTCCCCCCCTCAGGCCATGATCCCCATCTGGAAACCATCGCTCAATGCTGCCTCCCAGGCTTGAGGCCATGAGCCAGCTCAGAAGACCAGCATTTTCCAGAAACCATTTCATTCCTTAAGAGAAAGAGCATTGGCCCGCACCCCACCCCCATTGAGAGTTTTGGGCAGTAGACAGGCCCACCCAGCCTTGCCAAAGCCTCCACAGTCAGAGGCTGCTGTAAGGGGCTGAGAAACCACGGGCATTTTCTTTCTCCTCATCTTAAATGAACACAAGGAAATAAATCCATGGACAATTGGAATCAGCTTCCTTGGGCTGCTATGGCCAGTTTGGCTGTCCTGGGCCAGCACTCGCTGTCATTTCCTGTGCCGGAGGCTGTAGGAGGTGGGGGGCAGGAAGGGGCAGGAAGAGGACAGCTGGGCACCAGGCAAGATGGAAAAAAATTTTCCACTCCCTCCTCCCCATGCCCCAGCCCCCTTCACATGTGCTTACACTTGCGGACATGCCAGATGGAACATGGAGACAGCTACTTAAACTGCACTTAGGGCATGTGAAGGCAAGCAACAAAGGTACATGTGCAGACGCACACACATGTGTTTGCACACACATGCACATGTACACAGGCACATACACATGCAGCTCAGCGGAGCAGGTGTCTGGGTGATCACCCAGTGCCCCTATGGTGGCTACAGCTGAGTGCAGGGACTCAGGTGGGTGTGAGGAGCCTGTAATGGCTTCCAGTGGCCTCTGGAACCTATCCTGCATATCTGGCTGGGGGATTCTTGGCTTTTCCTATAAGCAAACCCATGTAATAGTCACCTAGGGTGTGAATCTGGCTAGGGATGCAGAATTGAAATCTCAAGTGCTCCCAGATGTCCTTGCCTATAGATCAAATGGCAAGCGCAGGCCTGAGCAAGGCCTGTCGTTCTTGAACTGCAGGCCTGATGTGGTCTACTGTTTTCTTTGGTGGCCTCAAACCCAGCTCTCTAGTGCCCCCTGGTGGCTGATGCCGCTGACTACGTGCAGCACACGTCCAGACCTGCAGCCTAGCAAGATTTCAGCCCAGTCTGTGCCCTAGTGCCCTTCCCAGAGCACACACACGCTAAGGGCACAGTCCACCAACCCTGTCACCTTCTCCCTGGGTCTCCCTCTCCGTCCCCAAACCAGAACGCACAGCCTAGGTTTTAGCATATGTTCATAACTGGTACTCTGTCTTGTTCCTGTGTCCCCAGAGAAAATCTTGGTGAGACTGGAGTTATGGATACTGCCCCCAGCTCCTTTAGGCCCACCCACTCAAGGACTGGCTGGCTCCTGCAGCAGCTCCAGGAGGTGATTCTGATTGAGTCATTGGGGACATCTGCCAACCAGGGGTCATGAATAAACATGGTCTGAACATGAGAGCTGGGTGAGAGCCTCACAGGCTGCAGACCCAGAAGGCTCTGTCTCTGGGAGCCCAGTAAGGACCAGACCCACAGCTCACCCAGAAAGCAAAGCTGCAGTAAGGCTCATGCGGCACTCACAGGCAGGGGGTAGGCCAGCATGCAGGGGTAGAGGGTTGGAGGTGGGATGCCATAGCTGGAGTGCAGGAATAGGTGGGAGCCCAGGGGACCAGTCCAGGGGAGAGTAGAGGGCTTGGTGGGACAGAGACAAGAAGGGTGGCCAAAGGGCAGCAAGGCTGGAAGGTAGCATGTAGGATGACCAATGTGGCTGAGGAGACCAAGCTGGAGGCCCACAAAGAGGAGCAGAGACTGTAGCAGGGCCCATGGAGCCACTGCTAGGGGGTTGAGGTCTAGGGACTATGAAATCCTCAGGCGCAGGAACGGCCTCCAATATCTGGAGAGTGTGACGCTTGGGAGGGGATCAGGGCTAAGGGCTCCATAGAGGCTACTTCCTGACCCCAGAGATTGCTGGGTACCTGGACTGGGTGTTCCCAGAGTCTTTGGGGGGTGGCTCTCAGGGCTAGAATATTACAGACTCCTCCTGTGAACATGATGGGAAGACCAGCTGTGCTTTTCAGGACTCCTGTAGGACCATCACGAGGCATAAAAAAGATGGAGTGAAGTAGGCCCCACATGGAGGGCTTCAGTGGCCCAGGTAGTGGAGTCACAACTGTCCCAGATGGAGAGACTTAGGGAGAAGAGAAGGGCAAGAATTTGAGAGAACTCACCCCAGCCATGAGGCCCTGGGCCTCCTTCACAGCAGCTGTGGTGCTCAGGGAGGCCCCCAGGATCAGCAGGCCTGCCAGGCTGATCCCCACATAGAAGGCTGTGAAGGAAGAGGGAGAGTTGGAGATGCTGAGGCAGGACCTGGTGCTCAGAGCCTGCACTCAAACTCCATCTTGGCTGTCATGGGTGCTGGGCTTCCGGGGCACTTCTGAATGGGCTTCCTTTCTCCTTCAAGCGGGGATGTGCCTCCCACGGCTCAGCAATCTCTTTCCTCCAAGAGAAGGAGGAGGGAAGTGAGAGTAAAGTGGGCCTCTCCCCACTGCCTGGCTATTTTTTCTTTTTGCTTTCCTCCCTGCCTGGGGATTGTTTTCGAGTTGAATCCTTATGCCTTTATGACAGGTGGCTTGTGGAGCTGTGACCTTATCAGAGTAGGCCCAGGCCTCAGGCTTCCTGCGGGGTGGGGAGGCTTTGAGCTTTGGGAGACAGGAGGTTGGGGGCTGGGTCCACCAGGCCCACACTCAGTGACTGGATAGCTACCTTCCTGGGGTGCCTCTGCCTGAGATGTCCTCTCGTTGGTCTTCCTTGCTTTCCAGAAGGGCCCACTAGGCAGGCTCTAGACCTTTTTCTTGGCATTCTCTGGCCTCTGAACCTTGTGTATTCCACTGCCAAGTCCCACAGGCCCTGGTTCAGACAGCCCCTGCTACAGCCAAATTCTGAAAGCAAGAATCTTGGGTCTGATGTCCCATACCCTTGGAGGACTACCGGTCTAGGGCTGGAACCACTAGCAATGGTTCAGACCAGCCTCTGTTCAGTGGGACCAGGATCCCAGGGTTGTCATCCCTACCTGGAGCCCTGGTTCTTCCCAGCCAGCTCCTCTGGTGACCTAGAGTCCAGTATCTGGCATCTCATGCCTAGTTCAGACCTGTTCCAGGCACCTCGGCTCTGCCCAGCTCTGCCCACACTTACCCCAGCGGTGCACTGTGTCATATGGGTTCTTCTCCAAGGACACCCGGCTGATGATGACAAAGTGATCTCTGAAGTAAGTGAGAACTGCCACGGTGGCCACAGAGAAGCCCAGCAGCTGTGGGTGGGGCAGGTTCAGAGCTTGGGGACAGCCACAGAATCCCCTCCATCCCCCTGCTGCAGGCAGGATCTGGGCTTCCAGAGCCCAAGTCCTCTCCAGGTTCCTGGTATTGGAAGAATCAGGCCAGTGCCAGGGAGTTCTGGGTATTTCTGTAGGGTGTTTTCAATGAAGTCTTTGCCCCGGACACCTCCCTGCACACACACATACACAAATACTGACATGCAGGTGAATACACACATCCATTGCCCAGTCCCCTTAGGGTCCCAGAACCTTGCCTTAATTTGCCTGCAAAGGCCTGCAGCCCTGCACCTTCCCAGCCTGGTGAGTGTCCCCTAGGCAGGAAGAGACCTGAGAGCCATGGAGCGCAGGCAGCCAGGACCTTCCCTGTCAACCTCCTCTCTACCCTATGTCTATCGAAGGACTCAGCCCCAACCCAGGATTTTCCAGGCCCTGAACTGCTGCTCAGAGGGTGAGCCCTGCGGATAGGCAACCTACCCGAGTGTACACACCCTGCTAGGCTCATGCCCAGGGACCCCTAATCAAGTCTATAAAGGCAGGTCGGGGCAGGAAGGTTGGTTTGCATATGTAAAAGGGTGGCCCCCACCCCCACCCTCGTGCCCATCCCAGTTATTACCAAGACTAAGAAGCTGGTGACCAGTATCTGGCATTTGGCGGCCCTGACCCGACTCCCAGGCCTCATGGTGGACTCCTCTCCTCTTTGCTCCTCTCCTCTCCTCTCCTTCCCTCCCCTGCCTTCTCCTTCACTACTGCGGTTTCCTGCTGGGTGGGGGCCTCCGACCACAACTGCCCGCCCAGGAGGTAGGCTGTGTCCGCCCCTCTGTCAACACAGCCCCTGCATTATGATGCCTGGGCAACCCAGAAGAAGGGTAGGCAGGCAGGGGAGGGCCAGTGGGTCTGGGGCCAGCTCCTGCACCCCTACTGCCTGCACCCTGGTTCAAGACACCAGGGCTTTTGCTGATAGGGGAGGCCTCCCCGAGTGGGCGTGGCTTTGTCCCTGCTGTGGCCAGGCTGGGCCAGCGCGGGACAACAAGGCAGGGTGGGGCTGGGCAAGGCTGAGGTAGCCTGGGGACGGGTGGGCTCCCTGCAGTGGGGTGTGCAAGCGGTTTAGGGGACTGCACCCTAGAGGAGTTTGGGAATAGGGCCTGATCCGTTATTGGTACAAGTCTATAAGGAGTACTGTTTGAAGTGTTCTGTGACAACTACACTTTTGTTTTGTTTTGTTTTGCTTTTTTTGAGACAGGGCCTCTCTCTCTATATGTAGTTCAGCCTGGTCATAAACTTACTATGTAGCCCAGGCTGGCCTCAAACTCGCAGTGATCCTCCTGCCTTGACCTACTGGGTGCTGGGATTGCAGACATGTGCCAACATCCCCAGCTTGAAGCTACACTTTTGAAAATGTAATTTGATTTTTAATGTTTTCAAGGCACCAAGGAGGAGTGTAAGCAGAGCATCGTGGAACCTTGAGGGAAGGTTGGTCTCACTCATACTATGTGGGGCCCTTTTTTACCAAGGGCAGCCTGGTAAACTCAAATCACGTGGGTCCCAGCACGTGACCTTTAGGGACTAAGTGAATCGGAATGTGACATCAATGTGCTATGTGAAACCACCGCTGGGTTGAATCTGGGTTGATCTCAACCGCTAGGGCCCTGCTAAGTGCTGACCCCTGGTGGATGGACTCCCCTATGTTCTGCTCTTTTCCATGTCTATTTATGTGGGATGCTAGTTATGGGGGGATCTGAGGCACGGGGAGCTGTGGGTATGGTGCTTCCTCAGCCTTCTAGAAGCCAGCAGAACAAGGCCTTGGGCTGGCCAGCAGTTCCCTCTGACCACCAGCATCCCTTTTGGGAGGGTGCACCAGGCTGGTCACCAGCTTGGAAAGGCTGTCACTACAGAGCATTGCTGTGGCCCTAAGAGGAGAGAGTGCGGGACCTTTCATTCTTCCTGATCCCCCAGGTACCCACTCTACAGACCTTGTCCCTTGGAACCTTTATATGGCTCCAGGTGTAGGCCCTGGGCCTAGCCTAGGTATGGACCAGGCAGAGGTCCAGGTGCAAAAGGAGGGTCTGCAGTGTGTGGGGCCCAGGGGTTGTGCAGGGCCAGCCCACTCAGCTTTATCTCTGGTGGAGATAAGCTCTCACTGCTGTGTCTTGCTCATTCCTGGAACTGTCTGTCTCAAGCTGCTTTGAGAAAGGCAGCCCTGGGCAGCCTCCAGGACGCAGAACAGGCTCTGGACTAAATGTGGAGAACTTTGAATGGTGCCCCCTACCCTGCACTGGTGGCCTCTAAAAGTGTCTTCTAAAAGCAGCCAGAATCCCAAGTCAGACCCCCTAGAACACACTCCTCTTCTCTGAACCCCAGAGCAGGGCCAGGGAGCTGGTGTGTTTTAGGAGCCACCCTCCTTGTTCCGGTGGAACCCCTCCTGACTGTCTGTAAGAGGAAGGGACAGCAGCTGCTGCTTGCTTTCCACCTGCTCAACTTCTCTAGATACACTGGGTGCTGCCCACTTGCTGTAGAGGGCAGCACTGGCTCTTGGGGGACCAAGAGGGGCTTGAAAGCAGTAGCTTCAGCCCCGCGGAGCTTGCCCAGGGGACAGATCCCCCACTGCTATCTGCCCATGGACTCTGTTCAAAGGGTCAGGCATCATTGCAAGTGGCTTGTCCTCCTTCTGCCTTTATATTCAAGATGTCAGACTGGGTGTGTATTGGCATTCCTTCACCTAATAGTTAACTGATTAGTTAAAAATAGTTTTGTAAGAGGATCCAATAAAAACAGATTCTGTGGCCAAAGCTGGAAAAATTTTGAGCAACAGCAATAAAAATAGCACGGTATTAGATTATAATCTACCATATTAAAAACTCTGTGAATCCATATCAATTATTGTTGGGAACATGTTTTGGGAGAAATAATTGGAAGGTCAAAACTGATCAGGCTTTCCTGGTGCAGATGGACTCTGGACTCAACTCGCCTTCACCTTTGCTAACAACAAAGACTCTGGTCGTCCCACATGCTGTGATGCTTCAAGGCTGAACTACTCCATTGCCGGTGTCTGCCCTGCCCAGGGGGATCTTCAGCTGCATAATGTCTCTAGGACTATTGGAGGTGTTTGCCCTGCCCACAGGGCAGTTACATTCTGTTACTCAAGAAGTGCTGAATAAAAGGTGTGGTGAGCTGGGGCCTGGGGTCTTTTGCTACCCAGAGTAGCATGGATCAGGCTCAAACTTATCCTCAGTGAACCTCTTTTCTGCCTACTTACTATTTCGCCATGTGCCA
>PVIC010030342.1:0-22142 GCA_004025085.1 Thryonomys swinderianus
AAAAAAAAAAAGAACAGAGAATGCCAGGGCACCCACAAGAACAGGTGCTGTTTATTGAGTGTTTACTTTGGGCCAGCGCCGTGCTCCGCTTGCACATAGCAACTCATTTCATCTTCATGACTCCTGCTGGCTCTTGATACGCTGTTTCTAATTTAGTCTTAACTGTAGCCTGCGCTAAGTATTGATCCCAACGTGCCTGTTCTTAAAAAAATGCACTTGAGGTCTTACAAGCTTTGCAGGAAAAGGGGCTTGGTTGATAGTGCATGTGGCCCACCAGGCTCTCTGCCACGCTATACTCCCACAGTTTAAGGGAACTTTCTGAGCGTTTTACTTTGCTCGTCCACCCGCAGTTACAGAGCAGCCAGCTCTTATTCAGACTTTCCTTTGTCGGAGTGTTGGGACATTTTATTTTTAAGGATGCACTGCTTTATTTTTAACTTTTTGCTATTAAAAGCTTCTGGTTTATTCTTGGACAGTGTAGTAGCAGTAGGTTCCTGCGGCTCCCGTTTGACTCGGGGCTTTCGTGTAGTGGGTGAGGTGAACTGTGTGGATTCGGGAAGAGACTTTTTGTCCTGGAAGTTGCAGGTGAAGCCTAGCTGTTGCTCCCTCCTCCACCCCCCCCAACACAGTTGGAAAGGACATATATAGGAAAGCAGCTGGTTTCTTTTATGTGCACTGAAATTCTTCTTGTACTAGACTTACATTAATCTTCCGCAGTGAGACTTTCCACAGCCTCCCCAAGGGTCTGGGAGCTAGTAGAGCCAAGCCCTTGTGGACAGAGGTCCACTGCTTCGGACAGTAGGTGTGAAATTGTTCATGCAGCTTGTGTTAGATTTCTGGGTCACAAAAACCAGGAAGAACAGAATCTTTTTTTATTTTTTTGAGACAGAGTTTCGCTTTGTAGTTCAGGCTGGCCCTGAGCTCACTAGGTAGCCCAGGCAAGCCTCAAACTCAGTAGTCCTCCTGTCTCTGCCTCCCGAGTGCTGGGATGACAGGCGTGAGCCACCACGCCCAGCATGTTGTATGTGGTTACCAGGATCGAACTCAGGACCTTGTGCTTGCGAGGCAGTTGCCAGAACCACTGAGCTAAATCTCCGGCCCGAGAAGATCTCTTAAGCAGGCGACAGATCATCTGTTAAGTTTACAGATGCCCCTAGTCTAACATCGTAGATGCCATGGGTGCTACTGGTAAGCAGGAGGCCCAGAGTAGGGAGAGAAAGAGAAGAATTACAGTGAGAGTGCCCAACTGCTAGCCAGTGCCCATGATTTGTACAAAGTTTAATCCAAGACTGAACCCTTCACAAGTCACATTGAATTAGGGCTGTCCGTCTCCACGCGTGGGTGCTGCTCAGAGCTCCACCTTCAGCTCCTGTGTTCCTGTAGACAGCAGAGCCCTTTGCACATGCCATGGGAAGTCAGGGGACTGGGGTCCCTGTCACTTCACGGACTCTGCCCTGACTTGGTGTGGACGAGTTGTCTCCTCGGTAGTAGATGAAGTGATTTGCATCAGGAAGTTTTTTTTAACCAATTCCAGATGGGGTGGGGCCCCTGGGTCCTTCTGGAGGCCTCGAGGCACCATCTCTGAAGCAGCTGGACAGTACCTCTTGCGAGAAGGTTTCTGACCTCTGGGTCTGATGCTGGCGATTCCATACAGGGAGTTTTACCTGAGGCGCCAGAATGCTTAAAGCTCACAAACTTGGGCCGGAGAGTTAGCTCAGTGGTTCCGGTGCCTGCCTCGCAAGCGCAAGGTCCTGAGTTCGATCCCCGGTAACCACATATAATGCTGGGCGTGGAGACACGCCCACCAACAATCAACACCGCATACCACAATGCCGGACGTGGTGGCTCACGCCTGTCATCCCAGCACTCGGGAGGCAGAGACAGGAGGATTGCTGAGTTCGAGGCTTGCCTGGGCACCATAGTGAGCTCAGGACCAGCCTGAACTACAAAGTGAGACCCTGTCTCAAAAAGCAAAAAAAAAAAAAAAAAAAAAGCTCACAAACTTGCCTTGCAAACAGAGCAGCAGACTTCTGTTACTAGCCAGTATTGGTCACTAACCACATTTTCTGCGTGATTGCTTGTTTTTTTGCAGGAACTCCCGTCAGCGCTGAAATCAGCCTTATCTGGCCACCTGGAGACAGTGATTTTGGGTCTATTGAAGACACCTGCTCAGTATGACGCTTCGGAGCTGAAAGCTTCCATGAAGGTGAGCACGTCTGTGAGAGGGTGCTGCTGTCACATCTGCCATTAATATTTGTAAATTACAGCTTTTTGAGTGTAATTAGGTGATTTTTCAGTTTTGTTGAATTCTCATTTGGGATTTTTTTTTTCTTTTCTGAAGGAACCAAAGCTATAAGTTTCAGGATTTGTACCAAAAATATTTCAGTGACTTTTTTTTTTTTTATTTAAAGGCTGCAAAAATTTCATGATGCTGAAAAACCAGTTAGCAGCTGCCACCTGGGCGATTGGAATACCATTTGGGAAAACTACTTCCTTGATTACACTTCCTCCTTAAGAAGGATATGTTGTGATATTAAGGAGAAAGGGAAACGTAAGAGCTTTTGTGAAACAGAGCTTGCAAATTCTGCCCAAGCTCTCATGGGTGTTTTTAAAAATTTTTTTTTATTTTACCACTCTGTCTTCTCCCAGTCATGTTCCACTGTTTGTTTTAAGTTGGAGCAGAGTTGGAACAGCAAACTGCACAGGCAGGTGATTGTAGATGGTGGCTGGCACCTGTGTTTGAAGGCTTGCAGCACATACTTTTATATTTTTCTCTTTCAGTTAGTTTGACTGTGAAATTTTAGGATAAATTAGTAAAAATGCTACCCCCTGACTTTCGTACATACCTAAGACACCAACTGTTGTTTAAATATAATAGCCGCATAAATGTTGATATGTGACTGTATGTTCCTGCAGACAGGACGATTTTCAGTGTGTGCTTGGGAGCCTTTGAGTAATCTGATGCTGCCCTCTGCTGGCACAACTGGGCATAGCCTCTGTAGGATTGGGGAAGCTACTTCTCTGTTTTTATCCTGAGTCTCAGTGTTTGTTTCTGAAGCGTGAGCCAGCCTGGCGGGAAGCCTGTCACCAGAGCTGATGTCACAATTCAGTTGTGAGAACTGAGAGCAGCTTGAGGACAAGGCTGCTCTGCACAGGGAGCATTTCCAGGGCCCCGACTTGATGAAAGATGTGTTGTTGAGTCTCTTCTTTCAGCTCTAATTTAGCTTATCTGGAACTTCTCAGTTTACTCGAGTGGACTTGCTCTGAGCTTCCCAAGCAGGCTGTGCTACGGGGTGGGTGTTATTAAGAATGACGGGGTGTCAATGATATTTAATAACTTAGCTCCAAGACATCTCACACGAATTTCTCCTGGTTTCTTCTGAACACAAACCCTCAGATCAGTTAACCTTATTTCATCAAGAATCCATTTCGCGGACCGGAGGGTTAGCTCAGTGGTTCTGGCGTCTGCCTCGCAAGCGCAAGGTCCTGAGTTCGATCCCTGGTAACCACATAGAATGCTGGGCGTGGAGACATGCCCACCAACAATCAACACCGCATACCACAATGCCGGACGTGGTGGCTCACGCCTGTCATCCCAGCACTTGGGAGGCAGGGACAGAAGGATTGCTGAGTTCGCGGTCGCTTGCCTGGGCACCATAGTGAGCTCAGGGCCGCGAGACCCTGTCTCAAAAAGCAAAAAAAAAAAGAATCCATTTCGCTGTGATTCCTGCGATTTTCCTCATATCTGATCCCAGTTCCAGTTTTAAGACAGACCCATGGGGTCCATCCATCACTCTCCTCTCTGGAATCGGACCCAGTGAAAGTTGCTTTCCCTGCTCCGTCTTTGAGCCGGTGCCAGCTCTTCCATTAGCTGTCACAGCTGAGTACCCTTCGGAAAGCCACGAAACTGGAAGACACATGAACCAAACTAGGCTTTAAAAAAAAAAAATCTGTTTTGACTTCTGGCGCTACCTGCGGCAGTATCTGCCATATGTCCCCCAAGAAGTTGACCTTGCGGTTGTGCTTGTGAGCACTGTGGGGAAAGCTGCGGCCTAGGTGTGGAAATTGCCAGGGTCACCTTCGAATGCAGATAAAAACACAAGTAGAATTTTCCATTGTCAACTGGCGTATCAGGACAAGGAGGAAACAGAGCTTCTGTTACCAGGCCTGTCTTGTCGTTTATGCTGTCAGGACATAGCGCTTCTTCCAAGGCATGTGTTAACTTTCAGACTGTATTTTTGTCATGCTTGAGATCGAAAAGCTGCCCCTCCCTAAACTATTCCGAGATGTTCAGGACTCATTTTATAACATCTGTGTAGAATGCCCTGTGAACCTTTCACTCACAAAAGGGGGATTCTTGGCTTTGCTGCAACCTGTACAAATCATGATAAAAGTCCTGGAAGACGAGCTTTTGGCTCCAAGATTAGATTAAGAATAAAATTCAAAATTAGCTATTAACTTGAGGCTTAGCTTAGATTATAGAAGCTACTTTTTTTCAGGGGTATATAACGTCTAATAAGTTTAATTAATAGCTGACACACTTTTCTTGTGGATAAGTTTCTTATTGTATTAACACCTTATAATTGATTTACATTTTAAACAGTTGTAATTCTACTTAGTTCAAAGTGATATTTCCATATTCGGAAAGACAAGTATTAGAGAATCCTGATCATTAAATTTTGACTTTGATCATGAAGCCAGCTTTGAAATACATGTTTCATTGAGTCCTTTCAAGCTATCTGGCACGCTCAAAAGTGTATATATTAAATTTGAATACATCACTCATCGAATTCTTATTCCTTAATAAAGTGTTGGTGTCTAGGTTTATTTGGCATGTCATTATTTCCTTTTGCTTGCCTACAGTGCCTGAAGAGTGCATAATAATCAGGCAAAATGGAAGTACAAGAATGAAATTTTTAACACTAACCCAATTTTACATTTCAAAGAAGGGAAGCTAAAAATTTTATCTTAGCTGTACCTTTCTGTGATAAAGAAGACTTATCCTAATCTTCTGATGCTGGCTGCATGTGACAACATAAAGTATTTTGTATTCCCTTCTTTTAGATGAGTGAAAAGAGTTGTTTATTGAAGAAAAGCATTTGCCAGGTATTAAAACAAGGAGTAGCTATTACAGAAACCAAGAAAATAAAAATAGAAAGAGGAGACAGTTACTTTAGTATATGTGCTGCCGAAGCGAGCACAAGAGAAAGTTACTTGATAAGCTACCACCAATAAACCACCACTTTCAATTTTGGTGTACTGTATTGCTGTCTCTTCTCATTCACCCTTTATAAATCAATCAGTCAGTCAATCCATGGCTTTGTTTAGTGTTCGGGAGACCCTGGGTTCAGTCCCTCCTACTTCAAAAAAAAACACAGTTAAACTGAAGCATGCCATCTTATGGTGTAGTGAAGCATTCTTGGTTTTTTGGTTGCTTTTTTTTTTTTTTAAGCAGGGTGTTGCCCTATAGTTCAAGCTTTCCTCACTGTGTAGGCCAGGTTGGCCTCAAATTTGTAGCAATCCTGCCTCAACCTCCAGAGGGCTGGGATTATAGATGTGCACCACTATACCTGGTTGTGAAGCTTTAAGACAGGGTCTCACTTTGTAGTTCAGGCTGGCCTTGAGCTCACGATGTAGCCCAGGGCAAGCCTCGAGCTCAGCAGTCCTCCTGCGTCTGCCTCCTGAGTGCTGAGATTACAGGTGTGAGCCACCATGCCTGGCACTATGATATGTGGTACTGATTGCTGGTGGGCATGAGTCACCATGCCCAGTATTGTATGTGATTACTGGGGATCGAACCAGGGATCTTGCGCTTGCCAGGGAGGCACTGGAACTACTGTCTCTCTGGCCCTCATGAAGCATTTTTCATAGAAAGATATATGAGATAACTCAGTCTGGAAAGGAGAATTCTGGCCAGATTTCTAGCTCCCCTAGTGGAGATCAGGGCTGTAGACCAGTGATGCCCAAGATGCTGATGTCTGTTTCTTGATTCACAGGGTCTAGGGACTGATGAGGACTCACTCATCGAGATCATCTGCTCGAGAACCAACCAGGAGCTGCAGGAAATTAACAGAGTCTACAAGGAAAGTGAGTGGGCCTCTCTGAGTCCTTCCCACCTCGTGTCTGAGTCTGCCATGGTGGCCTGGGTCTGTGTTCCGACGGCCATGGGCCAGGTTCCTGGTCCTCCATCTCCTCACTGCCTGTGATTGCAGTTACGTCCCGCTAGGAGGCCTGCAAAGGAATGGGCAGGAGGGAAAGGAAAGGAAACAAAGTGCATTTCAGAAAAAGATCTAACAGGGAGAGGTAAAAGTTCAATGTATATGTGGGTTCCATATAGCAGGTGCTGCCTACTCTCTGTGTGCGAAATTCCCAAGTCTGGCCTGTAGGTAATTGAAAAATTATTGTAAGAGATCCACAAACCTATGTATACCAAGCAGTGTAGGAGGCAGTAGGGTGGAAGCAATACATAATTTGCATTGCTACTGCATTTCAGTGTATACTGTTTTGAATAAGGAAATATAAATTCATTCAAAAGTATTCTTTAATTTGTACTAACTCATCGCTTCTCGGCCTTTTGGCTAAGATCATGTGTAATTTGTACTAACTTTTGTTGTTGGTGTATTTTCATGATCGTGAATACTACTAATAATTATGTGGGTGGGTGACACCAATGGTGTTGAGGTTAAAAATGATTATTCGTGCCGGGCGTGGTGGTTCACGCCTGTCATCCCAGCACTCAGGAGGCAGAGTCAGGCAGATTGCTGAGTTTGAGGCTTGCCTGGGCTACATAGAGAGCTTAGAGCCAGCCTGTACCACAAAGCAAGACCCTGTCTCAAAAAAAAAAGGATTATTCGTGCCGGGCGTGGTGGCTCACACCTGTCATCCCAGCACTCGGGAGGCAGAGGCAGGAGGATTGCTGAGTTCAAGGCTTGCCTGGACTACATAGTGAGCTCAGAGCTAGCCTGAACTACAAAGCGAGACCCTGTCTCAAAAACAAAAACAAAAAATGATTATTCGTAATCAAGAGGGTTGGGCACCAGTGTTTCATGTCCTGATTTTGGACCTGTCTGTCCTTTGTCACTGATAACTCCAACTCTGAAATTCATGGGAGTCAAGTGCTTCTAGAGAGTTGACCTTCTTCAGTTTGGGGTTTGGGAGCTCGGATGTGTGGGTGCCTCTCCAGCCGTTGCCGTGGTGTGAGCCTTGGTGGGTGGGTGGCCGTCCACTGTCTGGGCAGGAAGCCTCACCCATGGGTGTTGTTTTCCAAGTGTACAAGACCGATCTGGAGAAGGACATCGTTTCCGACACATCTGGTGACTTCCGCAAGCTGATGGTTGCCCTCGCCAAGGTCGGTTCCTTTCCTTGCCCTTCCTGCCTCCCAGGCAAGTCACATCTCTGATGTTCTACTCGGGAGCGAACTAGCTAAATCCTCTGTGGCTGCATCCACAATCCCACCACCTTCTCGGCAGCGGGTTTCCACCGTCACTGCAGAGTTGTCATTTTCATGTAATAGGATTTCTTATCCTGAGGAACCGTGCGGACAGCTGGACTTCGGGGGCCAGGCAGGAACGGGCAGCCCTCCAATTCTGGCCTGGATTTCTGTGTGGCTCTCACTGCATGGTTAGGGAAGGTCACTTTGCTGCTCTCCGGGCGGGGGTGGGACCCGCCAGGAGGGTCCTCTCATCTCTCCCAGTTGTCCCTTCTTCGTGAGAGCTTCTGCCCACGCTGCCCTCTGTCTGCTGTGGGCTCTGCAGAACGGAGCAGGAGTGACCACATTCACAGGGACAGGAGGCGCCTCCCTGTGGGTCTCGGTTCTAGCCAGACTCGGGAGAGGGAGAGGGAGGCTTTTCCCAGGAGCCTGACGGCTATCGCCTGGGTTTGTGCGCTGCCTCCTGCCACGTGCGTCTCCGTCACGGCTCCCCGGGTGCTCCCCACCTCTGCTGCTTCCCTGGGTGCTCCATCCATGAAGTTTTTTGTAGACCACATTCACCATTTTACTGCCAGGATCAAAACCCATTTCTGCATCCAGTCCTGACTCTCAGCTGCCGCTGCCCTGGGCTTCTCAGGCAGCACCGGGGGCCCCGTGTCCCTCCCGATCCTGGGCCAGGGTCCAGCAAAGCCCCGCGCTGTCCTTCACAGACCCGGGACTCTGCTGCCCGCAGGATCCCCCTCCCTCTGCCTTTGCCTCCACTCGCGTTGTCGCTCACTGTTGTTTACTGCACGTTCCCTGCTTGTTCCTCCTGCAGAGGGAAGAATTACAGGTTCAGCACATGCGGTGTGGGGGGAGCTTGACTGTCCCCACTACTCTTGTTGTCTAGGCTCAGGATGGAAAAAAACATATATATATATATATATATATATATATATATATATATATATATATATATATATATAAAACCATGTTTTGTCTAGGAAATGAAATTGTGGGTTACATGAACTGGGGAGAAAGATACTGGTTGTAAAGATGCTCCAAGAGATAGACTTGTCTTTCTTTTCTTCCCATAGGGTAGAAGAGCAGAGGATGGCTCTGTCATTGATTATGAGCTTATTGACCAAGATGCCCGGGTAAGTGCTGAAAATCTTAGCCCTGAGTTTCTTTTTCTGATCAAGCTTGGAAGAGCCCATGTCATTATCCATGTCTTTGTAATAAGTGACCCTGAAATTTAGTGGACTAGTCTGGAGGCTGAGGCAGGAGGATTGCAAGTTCTGAGGCCAGCCCGAGCAACATAAGAAGACTGTGTCTTAAAATAAGAAAATGAAAAAAAGGGCTGGGGTTGCAGCTCAGTAGTTTTGATCCCTGGTATTAAAAACACTGCCAACAGCAGCAGCAACAAACAGTTACTGTCTGTCCGCTTCTCGGGTCAGGAACTAGAAGTGACACAGCCAGGCGGCTTGGCCCTGGGTCTCAGTGGGGTTATAGAGTGTCACCTGAGGGCTTGGCTGATGGGGGCTGATGGCCCACGGGGCTGTCGGCGGGACACCGGAGAGTCCTTCTGCAGGCACCTGAATGTCCTCACAGGATGGCAGTCCTGGGAGAGAGCGATGTGAACCTTGGTGGCCCGGTCCCGGGAGTGACACCCTGTCAGCACAGTTGTCCCTCTGTCTGTTCTGGTCAGCGGGAGGTGCCGAGGAGCCCCCTGTGGAAGGGAGGGTGTCCGAGCGCTGGACTGCACCGTAGACCCGCGCTGGGGAGAGACCGTCGGTTAGGTCTGTTCCCACAGGATGCTGGTGGCAGCCACCATGTGGAGAGTGGGCTCAGCGTGTGCTCTGGGGCACTGCCCATGGAGAGGCCCGCTTTCTGCAGGGAGGCTGCGGCACAGGCTGGAGGGAGGCTTTCAGTGCTACCGCGGAGGGCAGTGGCCTCTGTCCCAGGAGAACTCTGCCAGAGTCCCAGGGGACCGTTGGGGAAGCTGACTTTGTCCACTTGGGACTAGACGGTCAGTAGTTATCTCAAAGCTGGAGGGAAAAAATTTAAATTCATTTTAGTTTTAAAACCTAATGTATTCTGCACAGCATTTCTAGGGAGAGGTGGAGAAGAGTTGAAAAATAAAACTCAGAAACTGAGTTTTGTTGCCCCCACGTAGCAGGAGGATTGCTGGATGAATCCTTTCTTGTTCTCCACCTTCCTGCCTTTCTCAGCACTAGTTACAGCTTCTCAGTTTTCCAGAAATTGAAAGTGAGATTAGTCTCGCTGGCCTATCCCTGTCTTTAGCGGATGACCATCAGCTCATGGGCTGCTAAACGTGCTCGGATGTGCTTGTGCCCATTCACACCACGAGCTCGCCATCTTTCTTCTTGAGCCGAAGGAGGGAGATTTGCCCAGCCCTGACTGTACACACGGTCCTCAGCCTTCCACTGCCTCTGTCTTTGCCCCCAGAAGGGTCGTTTGGGATTCTCAGCATCATGGCTGTGTCTGCAATACAAGTCACCCTTGCTCTCTTGACACTGGGGTGTGTGGTGCTCGGGGTTATCGTGTGACATCTCGTGACCTCGCTCTGCTGGCTGTGCTCACAGGATCTCTACGATGCTGGCGTGAAGAGGAAAGGCACGGATGTTCCCAAGTGGATCAGCATCATGACTGAGCGGAGCGTGTGCCACCTGCAGAAAGGTGGGTGCCGTGCTGAGGACGCGCTGGTCCCCAGGGCTGCCCACCTAGCTGGCCCTGTCTGTCTCAGATCTGCCTGGGCGAGGCTCAGTCTCCCTGGGCACTTAAACATGCTGCCATCCTGCTCTGCCCCAAGATATTTTCCATGTTTAGTGCTTTAGTTTACTTTTCCTTCTCTTGCTCTTTTACTTCCTCTTCCTTGCCACCCTACCCCTTCTTCCTGTACGAGGACTGAGCTGAGGGTCTCTGCACTGAGCTTGAGCCCCACTCCCTTTTTGCATTTTTAAATTTGAGACAGGATCTTGCTAAGCAGTAGGTTGCCAGACTGGATGGCGGGTGTGCACCAGCACACCCAGCTGCTTCCCCTGTTTGTTGGGAGTCACCGTGTCTCGCCATGTTTGTTGAAGCAGAGGACCTGGCTGGGTTTCTGGTAGCATCCCCGGAGGAAAGGGATCTGTTTGGAAATCATAGAGATGGGGACGGTCAGACTCGGTGGTCTGAGCAATGTCCTCTGAGATAGTTTCATGATCCACGCCTGACTGGTGCAAGGTCTGCTTTGCCGTGACAGCCTCTTACCAGGAGATGCTCTCTGGGATTACTGTCATTTTATTTCTTTCTTTTTTTTTTTTTTTTTTTTGAGACAGAGTCTCACTGTGTATGTAGTTGAGGCTGGCCTTGAGCTCACTGTGTAGCCCAGGCAAGCCTCGAACTCAGCAATCCTCCTGTCTCTGCCTCCCGAGTGCTGGGATGACAGGTGTGAGCCACCATGCCCGGCACTGTGGTATGTGGTATTGATTGCTGGTGGGCGTGAGTCTCCACGCCCAGCATTATATGTGGTACCGGGGATTGAACTCAGGCCCTTGTGCTTGCGAGGCAGGCGCCGGAACCACTGAGGTAACCTTCCAGCTCTACTGTCATTTATTTTTATCACGGGGCCTAATGACATGGGTGATCACTGCAGTGCTGACCAGGGGCTCTGACTTAATAATTATTGCTGCTTTTCCTTAGTGTTTGAGAGATACAAGAGCTACAGCCCTTACGACATGCTGGAGAGCATCAAGAAGGAGGTCAAAGGAGACCTGGAAAATGCCTTCCTGAACCTGGGTGAGCAAGTCTGGCCTGCTCCGCCTCGGGGACATCGGCTCTCAGAGGACAGTCCGGAGGCAGGAGGGAGACGTGGACCCTTTTCTTTCGGGGCTTCTTCGCAGTGTGATCTGCTAATGATGCAATCTGCGTCACTTTATAATCTGAACTGCATAAATTTAAGGACGTGATGCCGACATGGGGCTTACCCTGAACGGAGGGTTGGCAGGATGGACTAAAGCGGCAGGAGGCAGGAAGTTCACGGCAGGGAGAGAGAGCACGTGGGCGTGTGTCTGCTGCCCTCAGAGTCCCCTGGTTGGAAGCACGGCAACCTAGCGTGTCTGAGGGGCCCTGGTTCCTCTTAGCTCCTTCCCCAGGACAGCTCCCCAGGGTGCTCCAGCTCATTTCTGCTGGGTACCCTGGGACGGCATTGGCGCCTGCAGTGGGGGAGACGGCGCTGGACCCTGACATGTTTTCTTCTCTTCACAGTGCAGTGCATCCAGAATAAGCCCCTGTACTTCGCCGACCGGCTGTATGACTCCATGAAGGTGCGAGCCACCTCCCCACAGTCCTCTTCTGCACCCCAACTGCTAAGCGTCCCTGACACGTGGGTGGAGAGGGGGATCTGGTGTCCGCGCACAGGTGCGCGCTGGGCAGCTGTCCAGCAAGGCCCCTCCCTCTGACCTGTGTGGACACGTGTTTGGGTACAGGTGGAAAACCAAATGCCACTGGAGGGGTGTGCGAGGGCCTGTGGTCTGATGCTTGCTAGCATTGCTCAGAGAGGGCTGCGGACACCCGCTGTGCCATGGCTGGTGTGCACCGCACCACCCTTACACTCTGGCACCAAGTCGCCTAGGCTGGGCTCGAACTTGCTGTCCTCCTGGCCCAGCCTCTCAGAGTGCTGGGCTTCTGGGTTATTCTTTGTCAGTGAAGGGACTGGCACTCACAGAGCCTCAGTCTGCCGGAACCTGTGCCCGCCTGGCCGTAGAGCTGGCTCTGTGCCTCTCCCGAGACAGACCCCATTCCGTTTTCCACACCCTGACTGTTCCAGTCTGTTTCGGCCTCCAGGCCTCCTCCGGCAGCACCGCCTTGCCCACACTACCTCTGCCGTCTCTCTTTGGATCCCTTGCTGCGTGTGCCTCTGCCTGGGGCTCCAGAAGTAGACTCTGAGGTCTCCTTGCTGACTGTTCTGTCCACACTGGCTCAGAGCCCTGGAAAACCGTGTGCTGGTGCATGTCCTCTCAGTCCTGAGAGTCACCAGCTCTCATTCTTTTTTTTTTAATTGAGACAGGGTCTCGCTTTGTAGTTCAGGCTGGCCCTGAGCTCACTATGTAGCCCAGGCAAGCCTCGAACTCAGCAATCCTCCTGTCTCTGCCTCCCGAGTGCTGGGATGACAGGCGTGAGCCACCACACCACACCCGGCACTGTGGTATGTGGTATTGATTGTTGGTGAGCGTGAGTCTTCACGCCCAGCATTGTATGTGGTTACTGGGGATCGAACTCAGGACCTTGCAAGCTTGCGAGGCAGGCGCTGGAACCACTGAGCTAACCCTCTGGCCCACCAGCTCTCATTTTGAGGAGACACTCAAGGCTTTTGGAGCAGACCCTGGCGTAGGTGTTGATCGAATGCACAGAGCAGAGTGTGTGCTGATTAGACTCGACTGTGTTGGAATTCTGTGCTCCTTTTTCTGAAAGGGAGCTTTTCTGACCCTGAGAGCATGGCCTTGAGAGTGTGTACTGGGTGCTTTCTTAATGAGGGCGTGGTCGGGAGTTTAACCTGGCACATCAACTTGACTTTCAGGGCAAAGGAACCCGTGATAAGGTCCTGATCAGAATCATGGTCTCCCGCTGTGAAGTGGACATGTTGAAAATTAGGTCTGAGTTCAAGAAGAAGTACGGCAAGTCCCTGTACTATTTCATCCAGGTGAGTCTCTGGAGCTGGCTGCCTGGCCGTGCACACGGTCTAGACATCTAGAAGGTCACCTGCCTGGGGTCCATAGGCAGGTGGACAGTCACTAATTCCTTGGGGAAGAGGTGCTGGTCATCAGGTCCCACGGATTTATTTTGGAAGCACCATTAAGATTGGTTCTGCCCCCTGTGGAATCAAATCAACATCTTCTGCTCCCTACATCTGTTACTCTAACTTTCCAAGGGTTGGCGACCTCCAGAAGACACTGAAGACCGGTCAGATTTATTCTCTATTTTACGTCTGTTTCTTGAAAACATCTCAGAAAGCTCAGCAGTGTTCACATACAACTGCCATCTCTAATTTGTGTAGACCCTGTGCGTTTTAGGGAAAGGGGAATGGTATAAAAGGGCAGCTTCGTTCCCTGCGGAGCCCAGTGCGCGGTCAGACAGGCTCTCAAATCCCCTCTGCAGGAGATCTTGAGTCGCGGGGCCTGTCCAGAGTCGCCAAGAGTAAACTCAGAGGCGGGTTCCGTGGCCCACGTTTAGTCGGATGGGTGTTCAGAGTCAAGCGCCTTCTCCCCAAGTGTTTCACTTCCATGTGACTTAGGAGTCACAACACAGCAGTGGGGTGAGGATGCGGGGGGGAAAGCGAGTGTCTGCAGGACCCCACAGGCGTGCTGGAACTTGAAAGTCCCCCACATACCCTCACAGTCCCCAGAGGCACGCAGGTTACCGCCCACAGAAGGGCCTGCAGAGTTGGCCCGAGAGAGGGTCCACTATGTCCACGGCTGCCCAGAGGCTCCCAAGCGTGGTGGTTTTTCTCCTAATACAACACTGTCTTTTCTTGGGGGGCTCTTGCAGCAAGACACCAAGGGCGACTACCAGAAAGCGCTGCTGTACCTGTGCGGCGGAGACGACTGAACTGCGGGCTTCCTGTGCCCCCTAATGTCCTCGAGAATCTGCTTGCGACTAACAGACCCCGGCCGCTCCCCATGAAGACACGGTAGTGCTGCCCCC
Organism: Thryonomys swinderianus; assembly: GCA_004025085.1. NCBI lineage: Eukaryota > Metazoa > Chordata > Mammalia > Rodentia > Thryonomyidae > Thryonomys > Thryonomys swinderianus. Next base: position 14,114 of record PVIC010030342.1, read on the forward strand.
AGCCCCTCATTCTAGTTGCCTAGGGTGCCCGGTTCCCGTCCAGCCTCTCCTTTAAGCCAAAGAAATGAACATTCCGAGGTGTCGGAAGTGAAGTCTGTGACGTGAAACACTTTGCCTCCTGTGTACTGTGTCATGAATAAACTCTTATTTTTACTTTAAAAATAACTACCGTTTGGCCTTGGCTTCCATTTAATTGTGTAACAAACACGCTTGAGAGCCTGTCGTTGAGCTTTCCTTAGGGGAAAATAACTCAGGTGCCACAAAGGTAGTTGTCTGAGTGTAAATGAATTCATTTATGCCAAGTTAAATTCTTCAGTCACATTATCTGCACTTCTTCTTCCTCCCTCCCTCCCTCTCTTCCTTTTTTCTTTTCTTCTTTCCAGTATATTGAACCAGAGTGTGTGAACTGAGCTACGTCTTGTACATGCTGGACCCTTTAGTTTTCTGGCTGACTTGCCCAGCCAAAGCACAAACTTGCAGTCCTCCTGCCTCAGCCTCCCTGAGTAGTAGCATTACAGCTGTGTGTCACCATGCCTGGCTACCATGCACATTTCCAGTGCTCGGTATCCACTGTGTCTGCAGCTAGCATGTTGGCCAGTGCAGGTGGAGACATTTCTCTTTAATGGGATCTCAGGGGCAGCGTCATGTCCAGAGGAGGAGAGGACTTTGAGGAAAATCCCAGACTGACTTCCCTGTTCATCTGTCTGCAGGTAAATTAGGTGGCAGGACATAGAGGGCAGAATAAAGGAGTGGATTCTGTTTAGCCAGTATCGCAAATACTAGAAGCTGGAATCAGTTCTTGGGGGGCCAGTTCTCAGCGATCAAACTGGGGCCCTTGTGCTTCCAAGGTAGGTGTGGTTCCCCTTGAGCTAAATCCCCAGCCCTGGACCCAGTTGTTTCACGCACTGCCTCCAGAACTGGCCGCCAGCAAGCTGGGCAGCAGCTTTCTTGTGAGGAGGGCTGACGCAGGTGCCTTGGAAGCACCGAGGGGATGCTAATGTCTTCTGATGGGACAGATGGGGAATGGCTACTGAGCTGCACCCTGAAATCCATGGTGAGGTCTGGCAACTGGGAGGAAGCTCTCCGTGCAGGTTCCTTTTTTTTTTTTTTTTTTGAGACAGGTATTGTAGTTCGGGCTGGCTCTGAGCTCACTATATAGCCCAGGCAAGCCTTGAACTCAGCCATCCTCCTGTCTCTGTCTCCTGAGTGCTGGGATGACAGGCGTGAGCCACCACGCCCGGCACTATGGTATGTGGTATTGACTGCTGGTGGGCGTGAGTCTCCACGCCCAGCATTGTATGTGGTTTCCGGGAATCGAACTCAGGACCTTGCACTTGCAAGGCAGGCACCGGAACCATTGAGCTAATCCTCCGGCCCTCCGTGCAGATTCTTATGGGCCAGGTCTGAAATTGGCCACTCCCACGGTACCTGCCAGCCTCTAATGATGCATCTTTGTGACTCCATCTTGTAAAGACTGTATTTGCCCCTTCACTCCCCTCCCCAAGTCAGTCTTTCCCTAGAGTCACTGGTTTCGGCTACTTCTTCGCGGCAGAGTTTGCACAAGCACGCATGCGTGTGTGCGGATGAGAAATTGCGGACCGCTACCCTGCCCCGGAAGCTCAGGACTTTCCCCAAGCAGAGTGTGGCCGGGGCGGGCAGGACCTCCCACACTCCTTCTCTACATTCCTGCCTGGTCACATCTTCGTGTCAGTGGTCGAATCCTGGCAGCCAGCTGGTGGAAAGCAAACTGCTGACAGCAGAGACTTGTGCAGAGGTGACAGCTGTTGTGGAAAGGGGTGGGAGTCGGGAGACACGGTGGACATCTGCCCCCTTCAGGTTCAACTTGGTAAGAACCACAAGCTATCTCCATCTGCTGCTGACCTGGTCTGCTATGGTGACACGCCTTGGGCAAACTTTCCATGAAATTTGGACGCAACGAGGCTCACTCAGGTCACTCGCAGGCTCTAAAGTCCCTCTCAGGCTGCTGAGAAGCTCTTTCAAAAGCAGGTTCCACAGCGAGGGCGTTTCATCAGTATGACCTCTGAACCATATTAGAATTGAAATCCAAGTACAGCAATGTACTCTTCCATGTGCTGGCAGCAGAGTGCTGGGAACTGCAGAAATAGGACCTTTCCCCTCAATCCCAAATGACTGCCCTGAACTTGGAAACTGATGGGGCCCGGCAGCCACTGCCAGGAACAGTGATTCAGATGAGCAAATCCGTGGGCTTTTAAAGAGCTCCACAGGCCACGCAGAGCACAGCGGTGGGAGGATCCGGGATCCAGGCAGTGTGGTCCATCCCACTCCTGTCCCAAGCGTTTCTCGGGGCAGAGACAACCCTCTGGAGATGTGGAATCTATTTTACAAAGACAAGGGCAAGGGCTCCAGGCAGGGTTTTACGTGTCCTGTGCTGATAACCACATAAAAGGCCGATTTTATTTTTTGAATAAAAGGCCATGGGTGTACAGTGTAGCCATGGAAACTTAATGAACCACATCACCATGAACAAAAACATGATTTTCCCTTGTATTCTTTATGTCATAATCTGTGTGCATAGTATGTCCCCTGTAGTTGTACAGTGGTCACCCCGAGCGACCATCCACAATGGACTTGCATTGTAACCCCCAGGTCATGTGCAAGATGGACAGTTAGGCTTTTTCCCACAGCAGCAGCTTAGCTGTTCTACTGGGCTACAGGCAAAGGACTCTCTATATAAATCTTCCCCAGTATATGAAGTTCCCTTGGTGTAAATTATTAGTAAAGATAGCTAAAGCAGGGAAAACCAGGCTCACAAAGTAGCTACATTTAACAAGAAAAATGATTTGAGGACAGAAATCTTTTAAATCAATTTTTAGTCTTAAATGACTCCAATCTCCAGGCCTTTGCTTGTGTTTTGACAAATGGCTTTGGCTTCTTACTCACATCAGTTTATTTGACCTCCTTTTTCCATCAGCTACCAAGATGAAAACTGCTACAGAAAGAGAGAGAGAGCGTGCGGAGGGAGGGAGGGAGAGAGGGAGGGAGGGAGAGAGGGGGCAATTTTAAACATCCCACAGCAATGAGGCAGAACATGCTAAAGCCATCAAGTTCTAGTTGTTCATTCTATTTATTGAAAAAAGCCTGTAGCCTGATTTCTTTTATGCGAGTACATTTGAGCAAGCAAAGTTTATAGAGATGACTTATCTCATTACATTAGAAGAGTGATTTGCTATCTCAGCATCTATAAGCAATTTTAACAGACATTTCTGGATGAAGAAAAGCTTTTGTAAATATATGCGAAAGACACGATTTCATCAAGCATTACATCAGAGGTGCCCTGCAAAAATATTACATTTGTGCATTCAATTAGCTTGATTGTGGCTGAATTTTGTCCACCGAAGACAGCATTTCTGCAGAAAAACAGAAGCATTCCCTATGTCAGCAGGTTTCCTGAAACAGAACAGCTCAGTTCCCCACCCCGCCCCGCGCAGCCTATTTGCATCTGTGCAGTTCCCAGCTATGCATTCCTAATCCGACTGCTCAGCCTCTTCTTCATAGGTGTGAGGCTAGTGCGAGGCTGAAGCTACTTTACGGAGGCTGTAGAAAAATCCAGATCTGACAACCTCAGTTCTAATAGCCCGCTTCTAGTCGGAAAGCAAGGCAAGTTTAGGGCAGAATCAGGACATGGTCACAAAGAGACAGTTGTCCTCTGCCTTTCCTCCTGGTCCTTGCAGGGCTACTCTGTCCTTCCAGGGTCTGTAGGATGGGTAGAAGCCTGAGTCTGGCCCAGCTGCCCTTCCCAGGTTGAGTTTATAGGATCCACCTTAACCCTCCTGCTGTGAAAGCTTTGCACTCTGGTTCCGGGAAGGAGACTCTGTGAAGAAACGGAGAATGGTAGGGTACAAAAGGCCTCGGACCTCTAGACCCCTAGTGAAATAAAGGGTTAAGCATAATCATGCAGCCTTCATGAGATTATATTCTGAGATCTGCATCAACTTGGAGAGTCAGATATTTTGTCTCGGTGATGAGAAAAGCAGGACACTAAGTTAATTAAATATCATGTATCTGGGGGAACCAAGTCCCTATCAAAGTCACCAGGCCAGGGAAAGAAAACGAAAGGTATGTTCTAGATACTGTGTTCCAAGTTGCTGGGAAAACAAAGAAACCTCCAAAAGTTATTTCACAGTATGGAGAAGACTAAGGAAAAGGTGAGATCAAAACCTTTCAGCTCGGGCCGGAGGGTTAGCTCAGTGGTACCGGCGCCTGCCTTGCAAGAGCAAGGTCCTGAGTTCGATCCCCGGTAACCACATATAATGCTGGGCATAGAGACACGCCCACCAACAATCAACACCGCATACCACAATGCCAGACGTGGTGGCTCACGCCTGTCATCCCAGCACGCGGGAGGCAGAGACAGGAGGATTGCTGAGTTCTCAGCGGCTTGCCTGGGCACCATAGTGAGCTCAGGACCAGCCTGAACTACAAAGTGAGACCCTGTCTCAAAAGCAAAAAAAAAAAAAAAGCAGATGAGTATGGGCCTACAAATCCCCCTTGCAAATCAGGCCCAGCCTGCCCTGAATGAGAGCCCTGCTGGGGCTCACACTTTGTGCCCAGCACTGTGCCTCTTGCCCTGTCCCAACAACCCTGTTTGGCCCTGTGTGGGCTGAGCCTGTGATAACTAGTCTCCTGCCTTGGGAACTGAACTCCTCCCCCAAGTTCCCTAAAGTCCTTTCCTCGCGCTGCTCCCCTCCCCACTCCCGAGAACCCCATCTGCACGTTCTCTCTCTGCAACACCGCTCCCGGGATAATGTACTTTCTGATGTCCGTAGGGTGAAATTCCAGCTGAGGTACTGGAGAGTTTGGAGGTTTCCTGTCAAATGAACATAAGCAACCCCTCATTTCCCAACCAAAGAAAGGAGGCTGAAGGTGCCAGGGTCAGCCTGCGGACTTGTACATGTCCTGTCCAGCTCTGGGCACGGGGTCTGTGGCGAGAGGGACACGGGACCAGCGGGGACTCACCCCAACCACCAGCCTTGAATCCCAGCGTGAATCAGAGTTCTTGTAAACCACAGCCTCCCTTCTTAGGGAGTAAGGGGGTCTATCTCAGAGGGGTGCTGGGACCATTACATGAGCAAATTAGTTAATGTCCCTGGTGCGGTTTTTGGTTAGAAGAAGCACTTACTAAATTAGGAAGCTTATATAGATATTATATGAAGAAAAGGGTGCTGTGTAGATCATGGCAAAGTTGGCTGTGCAGACCAGGCTGTTTTCCCTGGGAAGTACCCAGTGGAGGCGCTAGAATGTCCTGTTGGGCCTCACAAAAGGCTTGTGCGGGGCCTGAGATTTAGCTCAGTGGTTCCAGCCCCTGCCTGGCAAGCACAGGGTCTCTGGTTCGATCCCTGGTAACCACATACAACAATACAGGGTGTGGTAACACCGCCCACCAGCAATCAGTACCACATACCACAGTGCAGGGCATGGTGGCTCATGCCTGTAATCCCAGCACTCAGGAGGCAGAGGCAGGAGGACTGCTGAGCTCGAGGCGTGCCTGGGCTACATAGTGAACTCAGGGCCAACCTGAACTACAAAGGGAGACCCTGTCTCAAAAAAAAAAAAAAAAAAAGGCTCATGCTGGTTCTATGGCCTGTTTCACCTTGCTGCTCTGCGGTGGAGTTGTGGGTATCCTTGAGCATCCTGCAGAACAACGTCATTTGTCTTCTTGCTTTTTAAAGTTTCTGCCAACTCCGGAAGTTATCAAGCTGACAAATGTATGCAGCTGGATGCTGGGTAGGAACTCGGGCTCCACAGTGACAAATCCTCCTGCCCCTGAGAACTGTTTAATCTCGTTACCTCACACAGATCCAGCCTCAAGGGAGAGGACGGATAGGCCATTCCCTGGAGCCATGTGGCTACGGTTCTGCCAGGCGCCTGAGGTGGAGTGGGGAAGTGTTCAGCCAGTTAGATTCCAGGCAGCGCCGGTTTCGCAAGATCAGAACACATTTTGTGGTGTTCTTGGTTTCTGCTGCACACTGACTCCTGACCTGGAAGGCCAGTCCTCTATTCTGGAACACTTGGTTCGGGAACTTTGCTTCTGAGGACATTATGGAGGGCTGGCCCATCTTCCACTTATTATATAGATCAGGAGCAGTTCTACCAATGAAAAATTGATAATCAGAGATGCACAGGTTCCATGCCTCAGAATTGCCTGCATAAAATATGTTTGGGAAATGAGCAGTGTAGGGCTGGGGTTTTCTCACTCCTCACACCTGTCCTTTCCTTCCTTCCTGGAATCTGGCCCTGCTGGGGGGTGGGGGTGGAGGTAGACTCAGGGTGCAGGACTCTAGGTAAGAAGGAGGTGTTCTCAAGGGGTTGACATCTTAGGGGGTGGAGTTCGAGTGGCTTTGAGCCTTTGTTTTTTTCCTGCTCCTTGAACTTGCCTCACTCCCTGGCTGCAGGGAGAGTGTTACATATATTCTTAGTGTGATTAGGTTTTCTTCGTCACACTCTATGTTCTTTTCTGAGATTCTCTGATTTTCTTTCTTTCTTTCTTTTTTTCCTTTTGATATCAGGGATCGATCTTGGGCTCTTGTGCTTCTAGGGCAGGCGCAGTACTACTTGAGCTAAATCCCTGGCCCCCTAATTTTGTTTCTTCTTGAATCTAATTTATAATGTCATATAGCAAATTTATTACCCTGAAAAATTCACTGTCTTGATGACTGTGGTGGTGCACACTTATAATTCCAGCACCTTGTGAGCTGAGGGAGGAAGATTATAAGTTCCAGCCCTGCTTGGGCAACTGAGTGACTTGTATGAAAAAGAAAGAAAGAAAGAAAGAAAGAAAGAAAAAGAAAGAAAGAAAGAAAGAAAGAAAGAAAGAAAGAAAGAAAGAAAGGAAGGAAGGAAGAAAGAAAGAAAGGAAGGAAGAAAGAGAGAAAGAGAGAGAGAAAGAGAGAAAGAGAAGGAAAGAAAGAAGGGACTGAGGGTCCATTGTGTGGACATATTGCAATGCCACAGGTTGGACAAGTTTCCCTAGGAGCGCTATGTAAAGGGAAGATGCCAGTCCATGGCGCCAAGTGGAGGTGATGTACGTCTTTTTTTTTTTTTTTAGACAGGGTCTTGCATTATAGTTCACGCTAGCCCTGAGCTCACTAGGTAGCCCAGACAAACCTGGAACTCAGCAATCCTCCTGCCTCTGCCTCCGGAGTGCTGGCATTACAGACGTGAACCACCACGCCCAGCATTGTGATGTGTAGTGCTGATTGCTGGTGGGTGTGAGTCACCACCCCTCGTATTGTTACCAGGATCAAACCAGGGACTTTGCACTTGCTAGGCAGGCGCGGAAACACTAAATCTCCAGCCCAACTTATTTTTTTTAAAGACGGTCTCACTTTGTAGTTTAGGCTGGCCCTGAGCTCACTACGTAGACAAGTGTGGGATTACAGGCATGAACCACCACAGCCAGCATTGTGGTATATGGTGGTGGTGGCGGCGAATCGAACTCAGGATTGATTCTACGCTTGTCAGGCAGATGCTGGGACCATGGAGCTACATCTCCGGCGCAGAGGTGATGTACCTTTAAGAGTGGTGCCGGGGATGTTTTCGGGTTGCTGGGCCCCACCTCTTCCGGTTCCGAACCCCTCCTCTCCCTGGCTTTACTTCCGGCCTGCTCTGACTGAGCTGTTCGCTCCTTTTTTGACATCCCGCTTCTCGCCTTTGGACAAGGCCTGAAGCCTAAGCCGAAATAAACGTTTTAAGTCGGTCACAGAAGGAGAGCTGACAAGTACAAACGGTAGGTTTCTCCATGAAAACCAACCTTTTACAGGTTACACGGGCCACTTCCGGTTGTTGGCGTTTATCAATAAAATTGTTATAAATATTCCTTTGCAGAAAAAAAAGGTTTTTTTGAGATACAGTTGTGTTGTTCATCATGACATAAAATTCTTAGACTCAAGCAGTCCTCCCAGTTGAGCCTAACCGGGCTCTGGGACTATAGACGTGGGCCACTAGGCCTGGTTCTTAGCAAATTTTTCTAAGAGTGGAAGCTTCAGGC